>CM046454.1:1427934-1589068 GCA_025506515.1 Flaveria trinervia | reverse complement strand
TCAATTTGAAGTCAAATTTAGTTTGTTTGACATCACGAATCAAACTACAGTTCCTATAATCTAAAAGTTTAAAGCAGGGGTTTCAATAGAATTTCTAAATATCAATCATTTGACCATACCCAATCCAATAAATTTGAATAAGTATTAATTTATTGGCATGTAATGAGGGAATATTTGCAAAGCTTTCAAAGCAAAACAGATAAATTCACAAAATGTGGAAGTGACAAGCTTCGAAAATCAAATATCCTTGCAAACTAAAATATTTAATATGTAACAGTCCAGATCTATAAAATTGAAATTCAACATACTTTGACATAACTTTTCAGATTGGTCTTGAGGATGTTGAAACGTCATCGGATCAGATTTATAATCCTTGTTGCAGAAAAGACTAATCAATCTGTAAGCTTCAATTTTGTAGCAAGATCAGTTATGTAATTATGCAACTTGTGGAATTTAGTAACTGATTAATAAACATGTGTAAGGAAATTGGTCTATTTAGTTTTTGTATGGGCCCATTTACTTAGGAATGGGTCTATTTGGGTGTTGTTTTCTCTCAATTAGAATCAAATAAAACCACATTAGCTAAAAATGGATGTTGTCAAACTAACCCCTTTATTAAAAATTTGAATATTATTGTAATAATGTTGTTTCAGTAATCATCAATTATTAATATAAAACATAAGAAAATTGGTAATGAAACCAACCTGTACTTAAAATGACCCATTTCAACCTTAACATGTTTTGACCCGTTATATAATCCGTGTGTTTTGTCGCAAGATCATTCATATAACCATGCAAACATGGGCTTGGCAATTGGATGATGCTTCTTCATCTTCTTTCCCTGTGTTTTCATCTTAAAAAAAGGAATATATTAAACAAACTAAAAGTCATCCAAAGTCCATTTTCAACTATAAAACTAATAATATTATTATATTAATAATCATTATCATATGACCATATGACCATGTTAGTTATTAATATAAAGTATAAGAAAAAATGAAAAAAAACCAACCTTATGAAAAATGACCCACTTCAAGGCCTGGATTATTGAGAATGAGTTCCAACATAATCTGTCTCTTGCTAAATATCTACAAACTCTTTTTCTTCTTTCAATTCAACTAATAATTCTGTAGAAAAAAATAAAGTAGTTATGACATATATAATTTAAATTTATACATTTGAAAGCGAGCTATATTGTTTCACACAACAAGTTATAAATTAACACCAATTCATATTTTCATGTGATTCCAGATTTAGCATAACAGATTGTTTGTATTAGTAAACCAAGTTACAGGGCTCTAAAGCTCAAACTCATATAATAGTGAATTCAATAAACCAACATACGAATTCAGCCCCTTTTATTTGACTGGAGTCTTGTTTGAAACAAGAAAAATGAAATATGTTATTTTACTAGTGAAGAAAATATCAATAACTAAGGTCTATATTTGTAACAATTTCACAAATCTATATCTTCTTACTCTAATAAAAGAGTAAATAGGAGTGCAACATGTTATCATCGTAATATTCCTCACTAAAATTTTCCCGTCTCTCTCTCCTATTAAATAATTACCTTAGTTATTAATAATATTATTTTAATACTTGTTAATATTTAATAAATTAAGAAATAAATCTATTTATTAAGTTTATTTCTAAATAAATTAATACTTTTAAAAAGTCAATTTTTTAAAAACAAATTAAGCAAATTTGGGAGTTGTAATAAGAAATTTTTTAAAAAAATGTATTTTTATGTGGTTTGTTTTAAAACAAAATATTTATTTAAAAAAAATTAAAAACAATATTTTAAAAAGTTGATATCGATGTTTTATTATTTATAGTCATTTCTCATACGAAATTTAAGTTATATCATATCTTAAAATATCATTTTATTATTAATAAATTTATTATATTAAAATTTTATTTATTCAACTCGTGTAATACACGGGTTCTAGTTTATTATAAAACAATAACTTTAGTGTCACATTGCGTTCTCTTAAGCCTCTATTTTTTTCAATTCCCGCCTAAATATGTATCTGTTCTTAGTGTTAGTCTAGGTTCATTTGACTAAAAGTTAACTTATATACAAGAGATATTTAAGGAAAATTTAGAAATTTAATCCTAAATTAAAGCACATCTTTTATTTGAAAATTAAATCATACCCTATATTTTTTTTCTTTTTTCAAATAACTTATCAATAAAAAATATATAAATCATTTATAATTTTCTTCATCTATGAAATTGGTTCATTGATTGTGTTTTTCCATTAAATACTTGATTTATATTCAAATCTTGACAAAAGTTACGGAATTTTTTAATTGACTCCTCTCCGGTTTGAAGGAATTTATAGGCATCTTTTTTTTGAAAATAAATCCATACTCGATATTAAAATATTTCTCAACCATCTCAGGTTTATGACCCTCACGATTTGTTTTTATAAAGTCTGATAATATCACATTCGAGAGACTTCATTTACGTTCTCATTTTGGCTTCAGTTTTATCAAATTTTCTTCAACAAAATGTATTTACTTTTTGTTATATTTTTAAACTTTCATCCTCTGCGATTATGATTTAACCTATCATTGTCTACAATTGTGATTTTGGATTAATATTATTTTACTTTAATATTTTTTTAAAGATGATATACTTCACAAGTCAATCTATAAAGAGATATATGTGTTTTTACTTTTTAAACTTTTTTCTTTTATGTGTACTGCCATATTATTATTATTATTATATTATTATATTATATTATTATTATTATATTATTATTATTATTATTATTATTATTATTATTATGATGATGATGATGATGATGTTTGATAGGAGTTCGTTTGATATGTACAAATTGTTTTGATGTATTTGGAAGTAATATTGAAAATCATATATTTATTCTACGATTGGCTTTGATACCTTTAGTCAAAAGAATTTCTTTTAAATTTCAAAGAAGACAGTTGTTGTTATCAGTGTATTATGCAATGATAATAAAACAATAGCCAATGATAATCGATATCCAAAGTTAGTTTGTTTTTAAACATAGATAATGATCAGCTCTATTTTGTATTATCTTGAGTTAAAAGTAGATAGATGTTAAAATTATTAATATTAGATAATGATGGAAAAATAACCAACAAAACACCAAATACTGTATACAAATAATTTTTGGATGTTTATGAATTTGAAATATTGTTTTTCATGTTCAATTTAATTTGTTTATTAGTTAAAGTTCTTATATATGAATTTAATTATTTCATTTTATTATACACTATTTTGATGTATAAATATTAATAGAAAAAACCTACTAATGTTAGATATAGCTAACGTTAAAAATTATACATAAAATCAATATACAAAATATTATTAACAACAATATAACTTACACATATTTTTAAACAACAACAGTATTTTCTTATTGAACCCGTGTGTTACACGGGACTTTAGTCTAGTATTAAATATAAAAAGAATCATATTCAGTGGTCCTAAAATCGACTTAGCTAATAAGAATCTATCCACTTAGCCCTTTGATGTTCATCAACTCAATTTTGGATTTTAAGCAACAAATTTGGGTTCAACAAGATAAGTGATTACTGATTTCATCAACTTTGGATGTTCAGGGTGTTCCAATCGACAGAAACTAAATAAATTTGTCAAGGTATACGAAGAATTTGTGTTGAGATAAAATGTAAAATTTGTGGCTTGAGTGAGAGTAAATTCAAATATGTTATCTATTATATACGCAAATGAAAACCCAAACCAGTCAAAAAAGGGCATTTGAATAAACAAGTACCTGTTAGTAGTTTATTTCGATGCAGGGGATATGAGAGATGAGGGGCCAGTAGCGGGAGCCTCTTCCATTACACCTTTCTTGAAGTTTTGGGCATTCATAGATAATTAAACTCAAAAGCGAAGGCAATAGTGTTTCTGGCAGATGTTTCATCATTGGGCAATTCCAAATGGAGAGATGTTGAAGGGATGTGTGGTGTTGGACTCCCATTGAAAGTGATTCCAGTTCTGGGCATTCATAGATGACCAACTGTAAAAGGGAAGGCAATAATATTGTTTCCGGTAGATGTTTCATCTTTGGGCAATTGTAAATGGTGAGACATTGAAGGGATATGAGGTGTTGGAGTTCCGTTGAAAGTGATTCCAACTTCTTAAAATTATGTATGCGAAGATTAGTAAGAGAAGAAGGAAGAACATCTCTCAGCTACTCAAAATTACTCACATATGGCTCATCATCGAATAAGTGTAGGTCAAGAAGAGAAGATGGGAAATTTTGATGGCCCCACTCTAAGATGGGTTTTCTCAACCCCCCTATTTCAAGCATAGCCAAATTCGGAGGCCAAAGCCCACAAGGAAATGAAGCATCCATACCTCGACAATTTCTTATAGTCAATCTTTTAACAAGGTGAGATTGGATAGCTGAACATCAGGGAATGTCTCAATACCAGGACAGTTATATATACTCAAGCTGGTAAGGTAATGAAGTTTCCCAATTGAATGACTGATTTTAGATTTGTCCAACCATCAATATACATACTTTCAAGCATTGACATATTTGTATTGTCCATCTTTTTCATTAGTTTATCACAATTAATTACATCAAGTGACTTGAGCTTCTGCCCTCCTTCTTGTGTTGTTGTAGTTGGGAAGGAGAGATGTGTAAGTGACTTACAATCATTGATATGCAATATCTCAATGTTATTTGGACAATAACAACGCTCTAGTTTTTTACAAGAGTCTACTCTCAACATCATGAGAGATGGTAGGAGGTTGTTCCTATAATCATCATCCTCCCCCTCTTTCTTTCCTAAACTCACCAGATTATCACAATACCGTACTCTTAAATTCTTTAAATTCACAAGCACCTTACGTGACTCCGATTCTGATTCCCACAAGTATCTTATTTCATTACACTTGTTGATACTTACTTCTTTAACCTCCCCAAGATACTTCATAACACCTCTCCACACCTCGTTTGTAAGCCCTGAAATAGATTTTATTTCTAACTTAGTAATTGATGAAGCTGCACGAACCAGACTACTTAGCACACCATTACTACATCCATGAATATCTAGAGCACTAAGTAATGGTAGTGCATCAAGTGAGACAACACTTAATTTAGGACAATTATATATATCAAGCTCACGAAGGTACGGATACGATGCATTCAAAACATCGCTTTTGGTTGACCATACCTCCCAGCCTAACATATCTTCAAACCGTAAAATTTCAAGTGAAGGGAAGGCGACAACTGTAGTACTAGTTAACTCTATATCTATGACTTTAACATCATCCATGCCTTGAATAAACAACTCCTTAAGTGAGGGTAGCTGCCCAAGTGGCGGTAAAGAGATACATTTTTTACAACCACATATCGACACATGACCTAAATGACAAAAAGATGGATCCCCAATCCAACCTGGAAACTCTATTCCTGCATAAAACTTAACACCTAAAGTTTTCAATGTATCATTGTGTGGCTTGAGCTCATTCAGAACATCCTTATTAAATGTTCCCCTGTGAGAACCATCACCCCATTCCAACTCTAACTTGGTAAACCTTCTTAAAGATAAGTTCGCCTCTCGTGCATGGATTACGTTTTGCACATTATGTAGCCCCTTAATAGATACTTCCCCATGGATATGCATTAATCCCTTAAGCTCGGTTATTGCAAACCCATCTTCTCCTTCAATGATGATCTTGCTGAGAGTTTGAAGGCTTCTCAACTCTTTAATCCCCAATGGCAACTTGCTTAGAAGCGGAGTATCCCTCGTATCAAAATGTTGTAACTTTTTAAGCTTTACGAAGCTCTTAGGCAACTTATTCAAGTGCACACAACCAAAAACAATCAGTGTTTGTAAATTATATAGATTTCCAACATTTTCTGGTAACTCTGAGATATTAGTTTGCGATAAATTAAGGTATCGCAAGTGCTTCATGTTACCAATGGACTTCGGTACCTCACTTATGGTAAAACGTCTTAAAGAAAGAACCCTTAACAGTGTTAACTGAGGAATTAAGTCATCCAAAATCTTACCGGATAAATAAAATTGCTTCCAACTTTGTTCCTCCCCAACAAATACAGGTAATAATGTTCTTAAACTCTTGGCACTTTTAAATGCCTCAAACTTCCGGAAAGTTACATATTCCTCTCGAATAAATGACATGTGATGATACTTTGCTAAAGCTTCCTCTGCTAACTTCGTCAGCTTGTCAAATCTTATGAAATATTCTCCGGCTACAAATGTGGCCAAGTCGTTCATGAGATCATGCATCACAAAATATGTTTTATCATTAGGTGCATATTGAAAAAATGACCTTGATAACAATTTCTCAAAGTATTCATGGCCCAAACGTTCCGGTTGCTTGTTTGTAGGTGACTGCTTCAGATACCCTTCTGCCATCCATAATAGAACCAAATCCTCCTTGTCAAACAAAAAGTCTTTAGGAAACAAGGAGCAATAGGCGAACAACTGCTTCAAATCAACAGAAAGATCATAATAGCTTAGCCTAAGGGCTGGAACAATATCTTTAGCATTTTCTAAATCCCACACCTCACTATTCAACACTTCATCCCAATCTTCTTCATCTACTTTTGTCCTTAATAGCCTTCCAATTGCCTTTAAAGCCAAAGGCAAACAACCACACTTTTCCACAAGGCCTTCGCCCTTTGATCTAAGTGTTGGGTGTGAATCAAAGCTATCTACGCCACCTAACGCATGTTGAGCTAGTAAAGACAAAGCATCTTTATGCGACAAACTATCTAGATGGTCTAGGTGTTCAAAACCTAGCTTTTTCAACAAATCATCCTTGCGAGTTGTCATGATTATCCTACTTCCAGGAGCACATGAATGAAATGGACGAACTAGGACTTCCCAGTCATCATAGTTCTCATTCCAAACATCATCGACTACTAGTAAAAACTGTTTGTCCTTAACTTTCTCTTTTAAAGCCACCTGAAGTTGATTTAAATCTAGACAGTTCTTATTTACCCCGGGCAATGCTTGATAGATGGTTGTGCTTATCTTAAAGATATCAAAATCATCAGAGACACAAACCCATGCATGGAGTTCAAACCGACCCTTCACCTTTGTATCATTATACAAAAGTCTAGCTAGAGTGGTTTTCCCAACCCCACCCAAACCAACTATGGGTAAGATGCTAAAGTTTTCCTTAGACGATGACGAATCCTGCAGCAGCTTGTTTAGCAACATCTCTTTCTCACTTTCTCTTCCAATAACATCAAATTCTAGCAGAGAGGATTCGTTTCCTCTATTATTATTTTTTTTCTTTTCATATGTTACAATCAGACCAAGGTCACCCTTTTGTTTTTCTAGATTTTGTAACTTTTTGTTAATATCATCTAACTTGTGATGCAACCTATGACTTAGTGAGAAGTTTGTGCAACAAGTCGGGACAATGAGCTTTCTTACCTTGCTGGTGATCGCTTCTGATTCGTGGGTAAACTCACGATGCATAGCTTCAGTAGCCACATCGTCGAGAACGTCATCGATGTCATAAGCCAGGTTTTGGAGACCACTGATCCATAGTGCAACAGATTGATCAGTCATCTCCTTGTGAGAAGCATCATTAAGCAAAGCTTCAATTCGCCGCAAGGTGCTCTGCAGCTCATCCAGCTCCGAATGAATATTCTGAGAGCGAGCAAACTTCTTCAAGGCTTCATCGGTTAGCTTCTCGAAAACGACACCTAGGAGGGCAGAAGCAACCATGGTTAACCGGAAAAAAGTGAATATGTGGTATGATATTGATGAATGATGGTGGTGCATATGCCGGTAGAATTCACAACTGTTTATAGTGCTTTCATTTTGTCAATTCTCTTGGTCTTTTTGGTCTACTTTTTCTACAATTATTTTGTAAAGAGTTGATAGATATAACTTTCAGCCACATCATAACGACTTGGTCTGTATTTCTTTATATTATGTTTTTATGGCTTATATTGTCAAGTTGCCAACAGTTAATTTAGTTTAATAGCACAATCATGTTAGGAAAATAATAAGATAAAAATAAAATAGGACCCGTTCTTATAATCTCTTTAATATGCCTATTGGCCTTCACCATGAGCCACTATCTACCTGTTTATTTGGTTATCAAACCTGATTGGCATCTAGATAGTAAGTCTTCATATTTTTTAAATGCCTTGTTGTGAAAACATTTTTTATCACCAACAATTTTTAAATCTATTTGTTTTGTTTGAACTCATAAAAGTCATCGATCACAAATGCATCTTTGTTACGTGTTTTCTCAGATAATGAACAAATCAATAAATAGATTTATTATTTTTTTCATTCTACTCTAACTAGTTTTAGATGAAAAAACCTTACATTTCCACTAATCAATCATAGTGAAAAATTATGTATTTTTGATTCACATGTATCTCTACTTAAATATTCTATTTTAATTTCAAAATTTTCTTCAATGAAATATTGGAGTCGTTCGAAAGTCTCGTTATATATAATACACATAAAACAATGGTGTCAGGTGACCTCATACTTCTAAACCTAGTTTCGCCGTTAATAACAGGAAGCAAATCAATAGGAACTTGATGGATGATAGGAGTGGAGAGAAACCGTTCCACGGTTCATACAGAAGAAGAAATGCAAGCATTGTGAGGTTTTGATATGGAAAAATTATTTTGACAAAAGTTATGTGTAAATGTTATTCGTGGTAGGAAGAAGTACATATATAATAGGCACTTTAAGAAGAAGCATATCTCACGAAAAAGCAATGCTTTGATCATGGATCAAGTTTTGAGTGATGAGTACGGCGTTAGCAAAGTGTAGCAAAGACACTTAAAACTAAGTATTTTGTTGTAGTTTGATGGTTTATAAAATAGACAATAAAAAGAATTTATTGTCTATGGTTGGAGTTAGAACATAAAATTCAATACTAGAAAAAAATTAATTTGCTACGTGTTTTTCCGTCACAAATGTGTAAGAAAACAGAATTGGCTACACATTTGCGACAAAAACAGTTTGTCTGAAAAATGCCCGTGGCAAATTGTTTACGATGCACTTGCGACACAATAAAACAAAAAATCCAGATTATTTTTTAAACTTTTGTTTATTAGCGACGCTTATGTTACAATTTTCAGGAACCCACATGTTAAATTTCCAACGTATTTGCTACTCAATTATTTTTTAATTTAGATTCTTTAATAAAACAAAAAAAATCCAGATTTTTTAATAAAACAAAAAAAATCCAGTTTTTTTTAATAAAACAAAAAAATCTAGATTTTTTCTGCTAAAAAATACAATTTTTTTTACTAAAAATGGCTTACAAATCAACCATAATTTCACCCACAAGATATATTTATCAAATCAACCATAGGTACTACAACCAAAATATAAAAGATACAAATTACAACCACCCTTTATTTATATTTAAACTACAATAGTAATATATCTAAATAACAAAGCGACTACTATTACAACCACCCTTTATTTATATTTAAACTACAATAGTAATATATCTGAATAACAAAGCGACTACTATTACCAGAATATTGCTTCCACTAACTCATAAAATCATTTAATTGTTTTTTAAATGTTTCTTGCATTTGTTGTTGGATTTGTTGTTGCGACTCCTCCTTTGTCCTCATCTTCTAATTTGAGCTTATAAAGTTTTGTGATTATTTAATGCTTTATTATTTTTGTTTAATTTATTTTTCCTTAGTTTGGTCAATCTAAGAACTTTATGGAGAGTTTGTTATCCTCCATGTATTTTAATTAGCCTTCGGATCTCAATGGATGAATGAAAGAAAGAATTCTTCTTCCTTGTTCCATCAAATCTTAGAGAGCTTACAAAATTTCAACCTATAAATTCAATAAACATAAAATAATAACAAATAAAAAAAGTGTTTCAAATTCAAATAGCGAAGTAAAACATGGCAAAAGTTCATCAGAGTCGAACTAATCAATTTAAAGTTGTATGCCATTATAGTTATTCAATGCGTTGAGAACAAACAAACATGTAATTAATAACAAAGATCTAATCTTTTGCAAAAAGAGAATGAAAAGAATGAGTCTTATTACCAAGAAAAAACAAATAATGCATCTAATTATTTGCACACATGCACAAAAAGAATACCATAAATGCAACATATAGTGTTATAGGCATTCCATTACAAAAAAAAGCACCAAAGATGCATCTAATTGTTGGTAGGCTGAAGTAATACAAATCATTAGCAACGTCTACTAATACTAGCATCATGCGTCATTTAATTTGATATTAAAAGACATAAAAGTTTAAATTATATCAAAAACCAATATAAATAATCACAGTTAACATCAGTTTGATATATCAAAGACCACATGAATAGTAAGAACAAACATGAATTCTGAACAAACCAATTTATATTTATTGAAGTAATACTCAAAGCACATAATTTGAAATGTTGGTTAAATTTACAACCCAATTCTAACAATTGCTTCAAATAGGACTTAATTTCACATGTTCTAGCTTGAAATATCAACATAAATTTCTTGAAGCAATTAGCAAAACACATGAATATATTTGCACAATATAAACTTGGTTTTGAGATAAAGATAGAAACAAGAAGGATTATTATCTTCAGGTTTAAATAATAATTTTGAAATTTGAATACATTCTTTTTCATTGTTTACAACTTGAATCGCAAGACCATCAGAATTATGTTGGCTATGAAGTAAAGATTTGCTCACTTTCTTGGTCCAAATTCTTGTTGCGAATATACCGCTTTGGTAAAGATTATTAGAAATGAATTTAAAATTTATGCAGTCAAAAATGTAAATATTGTAATATTTGTGAGTGTTAGTTAAAGAATGTATAATCAAATTAAGTAAACAAAGTCCAAGAAACAAAGAGGCTAATATTTACACATTGATTCATGAACCACTAAATTGCCATTTCATTTGTCATTTTTAGTGAATATGTATAAACCACTAGCATCAAATGTGTATTTAATAATATTTTTTGTATATAAACTTCAACACGTATTTAGTTTTCAAACGAAGAACTCGAAGATGAACAGAGCCTTCAAGATTTTCTCCTCATTTTCTTAATTTTTCCATCATGACACACTTTATTATTTTCATTTCCAACTCTAATCAAGCCTAAACTCCCCGGAATTATACAATTGCACAACAAACCTGTAAGTCTTGTTGGTAAAAGAACTATTATCACAACGAATGGGATCAATATAACTTGGAATCTCTCGTAATATTATTAGCTGAGGAATGAAATGCATTGAAACAATGAAACAAGCTGCCTATTTATAGTGCTACAAGCCAACTACCTACCACAAAAAACTCACAACCAAATGACTCGGACCCTTCTAAACAACCAACAGATAGAAGACTTATTCAACACATAAAAGTAAAAACCCACGTGTGCATGTGTACATCACGCGTGCTACCAATTCAAGAGATTCCAATTAACCACCAACCTTCAAATCAATCTTCAATAGCCTTGCCTGATTCGAACTCCATCACTCCTAAAGCATGCCTGAAGTATACAAACTTTTCCTTGGACAGTGACTTAGTTAACACATCTGCAGTTTGATTATGAGTGGTGCAAAACTTTAAATTAACTTCAGACTTAGTAATCATTTCTTTAATAAAATGATACTTAATATCTATATGCCTCGTACGCTCATCGGTAATCGGATTTTTTGAAAGATTTATTGCTGACTTGCTATCATAAAATATAGTTGTTGCTTTGATATGATCAAACCCAAGATCCTCCGACAGTCGTCTCAACCATACAGCTTGACATGTTTCACCGGTTGCTCAGATGTACTCCGCTTTAGTACTGGATAAAGCAACTGTAGTTTGCTTCTTTGATCGCCATGAAACTGCACCAGTACCCAAAGAGAACACATAAGCAGAAAGACTTTTCCTATCATCCACATAGCTTGCCAATCACTATCACTATATCCCACAAGCTTAATTTCTTGTACTCGCTTGTACCAAATGCCAAAGTTCACTGTATTAGCCACATATTTCAAAATCTTACAAGCTGCTCTCATGTGAATCTTTGAAGGACTCTGCATGAACCATGAGACAAGACTAACTGCATATGCCAAGTCCGGTCGAGAGTGAGTTAGATACAGCAACCCACCGACAAGACTGCGATATTTTTCAGCATTAGTCTTATCTGCACCATCATCCATGTGAAGCTTCTCGTTACAATTCATAGGAGTAGTGATATGGGCCCAAGTGTGGATGAGCAAGCTTTAGCTTTTTTGGAGGCTCAAGATCGCTTATCAAAAAAGGCTTCATTGAAATGGGCATAACTTGGGCTAGAAGTCTCCGTTTCAGGCCCAGGACCAATCAAAACGTCCGTTGGGCCGCGGAGCCCATTTTTACAAATGTTGTAGGCGGTTTGGGTCATCGTTTCGGCCCAAATACGGCTTATTTTATAAGTTATTTACGTTTTTGTCTTATTTTTATATTTTGTTGAACTTTACATTTGGCCCAGTTTTCGGCCCGTTTATGTTTTGTGGCCCATTCGAATTTGGTTTTGTTTCTTTATATGTTTGTAAGTGATGGGAAAAGAATTATTGAAGTTTATAAAAATCTGTTTTTTTTCTCTTTATCACAGTATGTGTTAGTGTAAACCCTAATTATTGGTATTCTTTGTGAATCAAAGATAGTTAGAAGAATTGTTTCTGGTATTCTTGTTGAATCAACAGGCCCAATTATCTATCTCTCTGTTTCTGACTGCATCAAGTAGTCGCATCATAACTGTTGTTTACTCCGAACTTGGATATAAGTGATCTTGCATACTTCTCTTGCTTAAGAAAAATTCCATCTTTTGTTTGCATTACTTCAAGACCCAAAAAGAGCTTTAGTTTTCCCACATCTGTCATCTTGAAAGCTTGCTTCATCCCTTCCTTAAACTCCACAATCATGTTAGTAGTCTATGAAGTGTAAATAATATCATCTACATATAAGCATACATAAATAATCTCACCAACATGATTTCTCTTTATATATAAGGAAGGTTCATTGAGGCTGTGTTTATAACCGTGATCCAAAAAATATCCATCAATCTTGGCATTCCAAGCTCATGGGGCCTGTTTTAATTCGTAGAGTACCTTATTGAGCTTATAGACCATGTTTTCTTTTTCTTTAACAACAAAGTCTTCAGGCTGAGCTACATAGATTTCTTCTGTCAAGTCTCCATTAAGGAATGCGGATTTCACGTCCAATTGATGGATGGTCCACCCCATTTGAGCCGCCACTGCAAGCACCACCCGGATGGTTTCGAATCTTGCTACAGGTGCAAATGTCTCTTCAAAGTCGATTCCATGCTGCTATGAGTAGCCCTTGGCCACTAGTCTTGCCTTGTGTCTTATTCATTCTCCATCCAGTCCGGGTTTTGTTTTGAACAGCCACTTTACACCCACAAGATTTTTGCCTGTAGATGAACTAGTTGCCATGTTCCATTCCTTTCGATAGCTTGCATTTCGGCCTGCATGGCATGTTGCCATTCTTCAACATTTGCTTCTTGCGCATATGAGATTGGATCACCCACTATTAGTGCAAGATGACATGAGCTTCTACCTGCATCATCACCTATATAAAAATCTTTATGCCATGAGGATGATTTAGTAATTCTTTTTGTGGGACCTGGTACATGGGAATTTTAAAGTGGTGGGGATGGTGAGGTTTCATGTGCAGTAAATGGTACAAAGGAGTTGTCATTATCATTAGGTGTAGGATGTGGGGTATCCATAGGGGTTGACTCCTCTTCATGCACATGAGGCAAAGTACTATTACTTGTACTTCCTGATTCAACAACAAAAGGGTCCACAAATACATAGTCTTTATTGACTGAGTTTGATTGGTCATTCCAAACCCATTTAATATCCTCAAATAAGACTACATCACGTTTTGTTGAAAAGTGTTTTGTTTTAGGATTATACAATCTCTACCCACTACTATGGGTTAAGTATCCAACACTACTATGGGTTAAGTATCCAATAAATATATTCTTTTCTGATTTACTATCTAACTTTCTTATTGTTTGAGAGGGTACCATCCTATAAGCAACACATCCAAAAATTTTAAATTTAGTAACAGAAGGTTTGTTACATGTCCATGCCTTGTATGGGGTTTGATTTATTAGAGCCTTGGTGGGAGATCGATTAATGATATACACTACCGTGGACACTGCTTCTGCCCATAAAAAAATTGGCAATTCCTTTTCTTTCAGCATGCTTCTAGTGAAGTTCATAATAATGCGGTTTTTAAGCTCAACTACACCATTATGTTGAGGAGTATAAGGAATTATGAGTTCACGTTTAATGCCTGCATTTTCACAAAAAATGTTAATTCTTGTGAACAAAACTCACCATCTCTATCAGACCTCAAGGCTTTGATGACGCTGCCACTTTCTTTTTCCACCATTGCCTTGAACATTTTGAACTTTGTGAAGGCTTCATTTTTGTTAGTAAGAAAGTAAACCCAAGACATACGAGAAAAGTCATCTATAAATAGTAAATAATAGAGACTATTACCAAGGCTAGGTTCTTGCATGGCCCACATAAATCAGTATGAATCAGCTCTAGTCTTGCTTTTGCACGCCAGGAGGACCCCTGAAATGATGCCCTTGACTGTTTACCAAGAATACATGCTTCACATGCAATGGGTGCATTCAATTTTGGTAACCCAAGTACCATTTTCTTCTCCTATAGTTGTTTGAGACCACCCATGTGTAAGTGACCATATCTGCAATGCCATTTCAGGGCTTCAGTTTCTTCTTTAGTAGCACGTGAGTCTTGGACAGTAAGAAGGCTAGTAGTATCGAACAAAAACATGTTTGTGGCTACTGAGATTTCCAATAAAGCGTTTGAAAACTCCTTGTGAGTAATAGTACACTTCCCATTATCAAAGAATATGTTGTACCCTTTCTTCATGAGTTGGCCCACACTAAGCAAATTATACTCAAGTTTTGGGGTATAGTATACCGGATCCAAAAAATTAAAAGTATTATTGCCTGTTTGAATTTAGACTGTCCCCTTTCCTTCAACCGCCAACTTCTTTCGGTCGCCTAATCGAACATCTAGTCTGAAGGTTTCATCCAAGGAGATAAATCTCTCTTTGCAACCTATCATGTGATTAGAGCATCCAGAATCAATAAACCAGAGATAGTTAGTTTTACCAATATATTTGGTGTTGGCCATCGGTAAATCTTGCTCTTCCGGTTCGTGTTCAGCTTCGTCTTCTTCGTTTGCAACATTTACCTGCCCTTCATCATTGTACCAACAGTCCTTTTTCACTTGGCCAAATTTTTTGCAATAATAACATTGAGGTACTTTACTTCTATCCAGTGACCCTCTACCTCGACCAACACCGCCTCTCCCTCGAAGATTAGAGCGTCCCCGGCCTCTCCCTCGAGCATTATTTTGTTCCAGGGCTATAGGCAATGCCTGCTCATCCTGTCGTTCGGGTGTCTTGGTCTTTTTATCAATAGTTTTGCGACTGTTGATACGTTCTTCCTGTGATTGAAGAAGGCCCATGAGTTTAACTGGAGTGACATTTACAAGATCAAATGCCACTTCGATCGAGGGTATGACATAGTCAAACTTCGAGCATAAGCTGCGTAGCACCTTCTCTACCACATTTTGATCTGGCATCTCTTCACCGTAGGATCGTTGTTGGCCGACATTATCCATAACCCGAGAGAAGTAGTCACCAACATTTTCTTCATCCTTCATAGACAGATTTTCAAAAACATGTCGGAGTCCTTGAAGTTTCACAGATTACACTTGTGAGTCTCCTTGGAACTCCAAGCGTAAGATCTCCCACACAGCCTTAGCAGATTCAGCAACGGCGATTCTTGAAAACAAGCTATCATGCACACCCTGTTGAATTAGTGTCATGGCTTGTGCATCCTTTTTCTTTGCATCACGATGATCTTGTGGGCCATCAACAATAGCAGTAACATCGAGGTACACAACATCTCATAAATCTCGAGCTCTTAGCAAGGTTTTCAAGCAAAGGCTCTAGTGTTCATAACCTTCGCCTTTGAACATGGGTGCGTATGAAGAGGATGGGTTTACTTGAACAGATGGGTCAGCCATTGGGAAAGATCAGAGCGCTTGGGGGAAATCACAATGAAGGAATGCTAGCTCTATGTAAGGCCCCGTTCCCAGCACACTTACAGCTGGGTTCTCATTGCACATAAAACATATAATTACATTTGTATTTCATATTTTCATGTAAATGCTTTTGCAAATTAATACAACATTCATTACAAAATAGCTTGTTCGCGTTACAATGCAAAAACATTAATCAAAAGAATGCCATCCCAAAAGAGCTGAGTAGCCGCCCGTGCCATCCTCAGAAATCATTACCTGCCAACTGGAAACACATCAAAGTCAGCGTTGCTGAGTGAGTTCTAGTTTTATAAATAAAACATACTTTACTTTACATTCGTTCGCGATCATACATCATACGTACATACAGATAATATCAGTATTATCTTCATCATTCCGTTCATTAACTTTGCTCATTCAATGTGTTACATTATCGTTCGCTTCTCTATCTAGATCCGGTCAAACTTTACCCTCTTCGTGACACTCAGCCACGATTACTGAGGTCGAATGACAAAGATCTTATTCTGTACATTATTCCGATAATTCATTTACGTTCATTAATACTTCGTTCTTTCATACATAATCTTTTGTTCCTTTATATGTTCGTTCCTTCGAGTCTGTTACGACAACAGGGTCGCTCACCTCATTAACAATCCCAACGGCTTCACGCTAACCGAGTCTGTTGCAACCATAGATTTGCTCACCCCAATTGCCAATTTCAACGATAGCATGCTATCCGAGTCCCTTGCAACCATAGGGTGGCTCACCTCATGGCAACTTCATGATAACGCGCTGTCCGAGTCTGTTGCAACCATAGGGGTGCTCACCTCATAGCAATCTCAAGGATTGCATACCATCCGAGTCTGTTGCAACAACAGGGTTGCTCACCTCTTGCCATTCTCATCGATGGCACGCTATCCGAGTCTCTTGCAACCATCGAGTTGCTCACCTCATATATGTGCTTGCAAGCCTTTCCTTCGTTCGTTCATCATTCAATAATGCATGCATTCTTACTTTATGTTCCCTTTTCATTATCTTTCACTTTACGTTACATAATACTTCATTCATTCATTCATTAACATGACATGTAAAGCCACAGGAAAGATAAACATATATCATAATGAGGAACATATCGTACATAGTCATCAACATAATACAGGGCGACACCATACGTACATAACAAGCATAAACGTGAAACATCATACCCAACATACTCTCTAAGATCACAACTGTCATCTTACATGCTTTTACGGGAACCTTTACGTCAACACTTACATCTGCACTTTCCCCCGAACGTCAGAAGTCAAACTACACTTTCCTCGGATGTGACAGCCCTATTCGGGCGTATGGACACCCTTCAGTCGCATGGCCTCCATGCGACTGAACATCATGCGAATGAGTACCCAATCGTGCGAATGGACTATGCGGATGGACCTCATACGAATGGGACTAATGCGGATGAGCACTTATGCGACTGGACCTCCAATCGCATGACCCCCGTGCGACTGGCCATTCAATCGTGCGAATGAACCTTCAATCGTGAGAATGGACCCCAATCGTGCGAATGGACCCCAATCACACCCTGTTCGGCTGTATGGCCTCCATTCGGCCTCCAGTCAGTCGCATAGCCCTAGCTGATGCAGAATGCAGTTCATCCCGACTGCAGCTGAGGGTTTTCGGCCTCCAAACCCATCTAAACCAATTTTAAGCCCAAATCGAACATCCTAAACCTTAGGGATGCATACCACAACACCATTCAAGCACACACAAGCTCATAATCAAGCCACAAATGCATCATACATACACATACACATACACAAACGGGTCAAACATTCACACACACAAAAACCCAATTTTAGATGTGTTCCAGCCCCAAAATTGTTTGAAAACAAGTAATGAGGGGTCCTAGAACTCACACAAACGACCACGACGAGTAGAGCTTCGATTTGGCTTGCTACTCGACGATTTTGGTGACCCGAACTAACCCGAACCAACACTTTTTCTCCTTTTTTTTCTTTCTCTCTTCTCTTCTCTCTTGGCTACCAAAAATGAGAAGGATGGGGTGTCTCCCCCCTTTTATACTCCCACTCATCAAGTTTTCTCTCGTTGGCGGGTTTGGTCCCTCGACTTTGGACTTTATTTCGTTTTCTTCTTTCGTCCGCTTCAAAGAAAATTTCCGGGTGTTACACTCTGATACCAAAATGTTGGTAAAAGAACTATGATCACAATGAATGGGATCAATATAACTTGGAATCTCTCATAATATTATTAGCTGAGGAATGAAATACATTGAAGAGTGAAACAAGCTTCCCATTTATAGTGCTATAAGCCAACTACCCACCACAAAAAACTTAACAACCAAATGACTCCGACTCTTCTAAACAACCAACGGATAGAAGACTTATTCAAAACATAAAAGTAAAAATCCGCGTGTGCATGTGTACATCGCGTGTGCATGTGTACATCACGTGTGCAACCAATTCAAGAGATTCCAATTAACCGCCAAACTTCGAATCAATCTTCAATAAGTCTCACCGAAAAATCAGAGTTCCCAACATTAACCGAAGTTTAACTATGAATTGAAGTACCTAGTTTGGCCAGAAGATTGATCCCTACAGAATCATGTTTCCGGGGAATCGAACGCACGTATCATTGCATAAATGATTACAGAATCGCTTCGCTTTGGTTCTCCCTCAAAGATTCCAGTACTCCAATGTTCATGAGATCTGAAAGCATTTTCCACTCCATGAACTAAAACACAAAATCAACTCATATTCAAGTGCATAGAAACTTAATTCTCCATCAAATCACACACGACTATTCAATCTAATGGATCAAAAACATCAAAAAACGCAGTAACACTTGCAATCAAGTTACGAGATCGAAACCTTGAACGTTGGAGTGATAAACGTTGATGCCGACTATTCTTAAGTTTATGTCTCTTGCTTGCTATGCTCTTAGTATCAAAATATAAGTCTCGGTTCCTTATTTGATCTGTTAAATGTTCTAACACTCTGCTTATTGTGAGACTTATTGTATTTGACCATCCATTAAACGGTCTTGCATTATTATTATTATTATTAAAATTATTATTATTATTATTATTATATTATTATATTATTATTATTATTATTATTATATTATTATTATTATTATTATTATTATTTTGTTATTATTATTCACTATATTTATTTACTTTCTATTAGTATGTTTATGTCTTTTGTCACAAATGCGTTGGAAGTTATGACACATTTGCGACACAAAGTTATTTGGATTTACTAATAATACTAATGCTAATAATAATAATAATACTATGTATTATTATTATTACTAATACATAATGTTAATATTAAAAATATTATTTTATTATAATAATAATAATCAAAATGATTACAATAAATATATATATATATATATATATATTATATGTGTGTGTGAGAAAGAGAGAGAGAGAAAAAAAATAAAGAACAAATATAATAACAACATAATAAAAACAATAAAACAATATATAGTGTCGCAAACTTGTAGCATATCTTGTTATGCATTTGCGACGGAATTTTGCTACGCATTTGCGACAAAAGCTAGAGTTTATAAAGTTTTGTCGCTTTCTTGTCGAAAGTTTGATGGAAATATAAGGTTTCAGTTTTTGTAGGATATTTGTCGCAAGTTTGCTAGAAATTACGACACAAAATTTGGTGTCGCAAATTTGCGTAGCAAACGAAGCAGTTTTCTAGTAGTGAAAATATGTTAATCAAGTAGGTTGTTATAGTCAAGGCAAATGGCCAATATGTGATTGGAATGTTAGCATGGTAAAAAAGGGTTAACCCGGTTTGAACAAGATTTTTATGTCTGCGTCAGCGTATCCATTGTGCTAGGGTGTGTGAGGTGGAGTTGTCAAATGGGAAATACTACAAAATTTGAGATATGGTACTTGTTTGATGTATTCTTCGATAGTATCAGAAAAGAGGAGCTTAATTGTCACACCCCCGCTGGTAGCGGAAACACGAGGATGTGATAGACGGGATCGTCATAACACATTGGGGCCTAAGAGAATCTCTAAAGGAATCCTCTGTCAATGGATCATGACGTCGCCCGACACAAAGAACAAGTGTTAAGAACAATCAATACCATAATGTCATTCCATAAATGCATAAATAATCCAAAAGTTCCAAACCAAAACAACCGGTACAAGATCAATCCAAACCAATTACAAATGCAATAATAAAATATTGTCCAAAATTAATGTTTCAATCTTGTTGGGTTGCATCCTCATCATCTTCCCCGGCCATTGCTTCCAACTACTTTATAATCATTATAAAGCTAATCAATTATGATAGCCCTTGACTACTCATCAAGTTCATCATTACTATCATCAGTGTAATCTTTTGTATTTGACCTAGAATAAATTCTTTTTCACTACCACTATATATAACACCTTGCTGTTTAGGCACATTTCTTTCAACATTAGTTTGGCTCTCTACTGCCATAGTAGTAAAAATCATGTAAAACCCCCCACCACATCGTCATAAGTGCCACTCTTTTCAGGTTCTCAGCTTCAAATTGGTCTATTAGTCTTGAATACATAGTATTAAAACTAATATATCAGCTTCAAATGATATTAAGGATTAAATTTGTTGCGACTGATAATGTCCCTTATACTTTGGCATGCCGTTTAAGACTGAAGTTTAGTCATAACTAATAAAAAAAAGTTTTGGAGGGAAAATCTATAGTGACTAAATTCTAGTCCCAACGGAGGAACCTCGTAAACTCGAAATAATGTCATTGTATAAGTAACTGATATTCATTCTCTAATGGAATGAATATATTAGAGACTAAAAACAATTATTAACATTTCTAAATCATACCGAAATACAGACCGATGTTTAGTCATATATGACTCTTTTTTAATAAAAAGATCAATAACTTATTTGTAATCTCTATTTGTTTAACACAGATTATACCTTTTTATAAAAGGTATCAAACACTACAATTTGGTATTAAAGATGTTGTAAGTGACCATATTTAGGACTAACATTTAGTCTCTAAAGTGTTTTGTGGATAAAATATGTAGAGGCTGATATTCAGTCCCTAATAAGGAGTACACATTTTACTATTATAAGGTACATATTAGAGATAAAATTTAAGTTTTTAAAATTATTAATAGAGAGATGTACAATCTTGCCTTTTGCGTAAGAAAACATTTAATAACCAATGGTTATCTCTAATTATTTCACGCAAATTATATCATTTTAAGAAAGGTATCGATGACTAAAAATTAGTCTTAAAGATGTTATACGTTAACTTTCTTGAAATTGATATTCGGGCTCTAAAGCATTTTGTACATGAAATAAGTAGAGATTGATTCGGTTTCCAAGCACACATTTTACTATTATAAGAGAACATATTAGACAAACAAAATCAATTTTTAATTTTTTTTTCCAGATCAAATTAGAGACTGACATTCAGTATTGAATGTTTTTTGCGTAAGAAAAATTATATAATAATTTGAAGTGAAATATACCATTTGAAAGAAAGGCATCGAAGAGAACATCTTAGATAATAAAAATCAATTTTTAATTTTTTTTCCAGATCAAATTAGAGACTAACATTCACTATTGAATGTCTTTTGGTAAGAAAAAAATTATATAATAATTTGACGCCAAATATATCACTTGAAAGACGGGCATCAAAGAATGAAAGTTTGCCATAAATATCTTGTTAGTGATGTTACACAGAGTTATTATATAGTCATTAAAGAGTTTAATAAATGAAATAACTAATGACTAAGATTTGGTCTCCATAATGAACACACATTCTACTATTTGGAGAGACCATACAAAAGATTAAAAAAATTTGTTATTATATTCCTACAGTGAGTCGAATTAGCAACTATAAAAGATATATTGATGATTGAAAAAGATATATTACTTAAACCGACTCAACTCTATACTAGATAAACAACCTCCTACCCAACTTAAATAGCATATAAAGACTTAACCTTGTATAATATTGATTTTATGATCATTTTACAAAATCATAATTTAAAGATGGCATATAGAGACATACTTAACATATCAGAACATGTATTTTCCGACTCATAATTTAAAGATGGCATATAGAGACATACTTAACATATCAGAACATGTATTTTCCTTCTAGACGGATCAAAAGATACTGAAATAAAAATCTATTTTTTAAAAACATATTTAAGAGTTTTAGTCACTAAAGACGAATTGTATTCGCGACTGAAATGATTTGGAACCGAGTGAAAGATTAAGGACCGAATTCATGTATATTGAAGACTGAATGTTAGTCTTTGTTGTTGAGACTATTTATTTATGACCAACTTGAATTAGTAAAATCAGTCCCCAAGACTACATTATACTAATTTTTCAATTCTAAATACCCACTTAACTTATTCAAAATGATATTTTTGGTTTTGGCCAATTTCATCATAACCCAATACCCAACTTAATTGCCTATAAAAACAAATCTAAACCAACTCAAATTCTATACTATATAAACCTACAATAAATGGTTTAGATTTTAGATGTCTGAATTATTCAACACTTAATGGTTTGGACTATTCTTTTCGCGAACAAATGTTTGAATAGTTCAGACATTTGCCTCTAAATGTATAAGAATTATATTAATGCCGAATGGTTAAGAGGTCTAATGATAAATGGTTAAAACTTCTTCTTTGAATTGGTTAGACATTTGTATTTGAATAGTTAAACAATATACTAGATTTTAAGAATTCATATCTCTTAATTATTCAACACTTAAGGATTCGAACTTCTTATTGATTGAGCATTTACTCATTCAAAAATTATCAAACATCCCTTTAATCAAACTATAAAACCTCAAAAAAAACTCTCTGAAGTTAGGGATGCCCCTAATTGAAATTCCCAACTCATTAAAATTTTTTTGACACTTTTCAGAATTAAAACTTAACCTATTCTTCACCCACATCTTTTAACGATCATTATATATTTATTAGGATGACTGTTATGTGGATCATGTTCGCACAGTGAACTATTTAGAATTGCTACACGAAAAGACGCTAATTACCATATTTTATCCTCCTCCTCCTCTCTCCTAAACTTTTAAATTTGAACATATTGGTAAACTTTTGCATCATCTGTATTAATATTGGTAAAATTTTGCATTTTCGGTGTTACTTCGAAACGACTAAAGTGACGGTAAGTTTTCCAAAATGTATGCATTATCTAATAATATTGGTTAAATAACCACACTAATTGTGATGGTTCTATTAGAGGGTGTTTGGTACGTGGGATTTTAATGGATTTTAATGAAATTGGAGTCTGAATTTCATTTATCATTATGTTTGGGATTTTAATGGATTTTAATGAAATTGGAGTCTGAATTTCATTTATCATTATGTTTGGTTGGTAGGAATTCGTTGGAATTGGAATTTGAATTCTATTTTGCACGTGTTTGGTTGATAAATGAATTGCAATCGGAATTAGAATTATTCTCTCAAATTCCTTCCGACGAAGGATTTCAAAATCCTCCCAAATGTTAAAGGATTTCAAATTCCACCGACCCCCGTCTCCATGACTAACTGTCACCTACCACCCCACCCATCGCCAACAGACACTAACGACGATCCCGACTGCCGACCGCTGACCCTAACCACCGAGCATCGCCGTCCCCCGCCTACCCCGACCACCGCCGTTCCTCGCCGACCCTGACTGTCGACCGTCGACCCTAGACCCTGACCGTCGACTGCCTAGCACCGCCATCCCCCGCCGGCCCCGACCGCCGCCGCCTTTGTCCCCCACCGACCCCAACAGCCGCCAACCAACCAGCCCACCACCAACCGACCACCGGTTGTCCGCCAACCCCTACAGCCGACTGTCACCGTACTCCCCCGATCGCCGCCACCCCTATCGCTGACGACCCTCGACCATCCCTGCCCCCTATCGCAGACTATCACTCGTCGCCGTTAGACTGCCGCCCCTGAACTCCGCTAATGCCGCACAACCCCGTCGCCAACACCGCCACCCACAGGTTACCCCGACCGCCACTAACCGTGTCTCGACGACAAGCGTTATCGGTTGGTGGCGGCTGTGGGGTACGGGTGGTTTTCGAAAACAGGCGCGATTGGTGGTCGCTGCCGATTGTCGGCGGTGATGGCGGCCGGTGGTCGATGGTATGTAGCGGCGATGATCGGTGGTCATTGAGGTGGTGACGGTTTGTAAAATACTAAAATGGATTTCAATTCCTTTATAAGTGTTTTTTCACTAAAATGTATTTGGAATTTAAATCTCATCAATGGATTCCAATTCCTTTGAATTCCAATTCCTTTGAATTCCAATTCCTTTGAATTCCAAATCCTATGGAAAATACTAAATTCCAAATACAATTCCTTTGAATTCCAATTCAAATTCCAATTACAATAAATTTCACAAACCAAACACCCCTTTAGTGTGAGTTGTCATTGTTATTTGGATAATTAGATAGATTAGTTAACATTGTAAATACTATTGTTTTCTCTAAACCACAATTGTTTAAAATAATGTTAAATTTATAACCGTTACACTAAAATTTCTATAAAATGAGTGAGTCTTCTTCTATTTTAGTAAACCTAGAAGATAGGTTGCATGTTTTATCTACTACTACAAATTATGATTTACAATGAATTATTACATATATTGTAAGGAGGCGTTTGGTATGCAGGAATTCACTGGAATTGAAATTTGAATTCCATTGGTCATTATATTTGGTTGGTAGGAATTCTTTGAAATTGAAATTCCATCTTAACATGTTTGGTTGAGAAAGGAATTAGAATTGGAATTGGAATTAGAATTGGAATTGAAATGAATTCCCTCAAATTCCTTCAAATGAAGGATTTCAAAGTCCTTCCAAATATTGAAATATTTCAAATTCCACCGACCTTCACCTCCACTCCCAACCGCCACCTACCACCCCGCCCCACCGACAATACCAACGACCTCAACCACCGACCGCCAACCACCGCCTGCCCCCGCCCAACGTCGACCCTGCTTGTCGCTCCCCGACCCCGACCCCACCCATTGTCGCCCGACCCCCGACCCCACCCGCCGCTGCCCGCCCCGACCCTGACCGCCGCCCGCCCCCGACCCTGACCGTCGCCGACCCCGCCCTGTCGCCGACCATCGCTGCCCCCCGCCGACCCTGACATATCGCCGACCATCGCCGCCCGCTGCCGACCCTGACCGCCGCCCGTCGTCGACCCCGACCCCGAATGCAACCCGTCGCAGCCTCAACTGCCGCCCGCCGCCGACCGACACTGCCCCCAACTGCCGATGACCCCGACCGACTATCGCCGTTGCCCGACAGACCACCGCCCCCGACTGCCGCCGACGCCACACAACCCCGCTGACCACCACCGCCTACGGTTTGCCCCGACCACCAACCATCGCCGCCCTTAACCGTCGATTGTCCCCGACCTTTGTTGCCGAACCATGTCTCGACGACATGCATTATTAGTGGTGGCGGTAATGGGGTACAGTCAGTTTTCGGCAACAGGCACGTTTGGTGGTCGTGGTAGATTGTAGTCGATGACGTCGACGGCGATCAGTGGTATGTAGCGGCAATGATCGGTAGTTGTTGAGGTGGTGGCGGTGTGTAATGGGTGATAAGTTTCAATTCCTTTATAAATGTTTTGTCACTAGAAATGCATTTAGAATTTAAATTTCATCTATAGATTCAATTTCATTTAAATTCCAAATCCTATGAATTACATTAATTTCCAAATACAATTCCTTCGAATTCCAATTCAAATTCTAAATTCAATTCCAATTCCAACAAAATTTGCAAACCAAACGCCCTCTAAGTATTTAAGATTTATTAGAGATGTAAATATTATTTAATTGTTAGTGTGTTTTATTAACACTTACTATTACCTCGGGTGAATATTTATTAGTGAAGTAGCTTTGGCCCTTGGGTGATCCATGGGTAATATCCATCATTGATCCGTCCAATGGTGAAGTCTTTACCCAGAACCGCATTTCACACAAAAGATCACCGACATGTTGCTATAAGTAAAACAACAATCTGATTTTTAGTGCGTCTTTAGGTGCACAATTTTGCATAAGATGACATTATTTCCATCTAAACATTTCATCCTAGAAAACAAGAGTATGACATTTATAAAACTTTACTTATATAAAGCATCTTAGAAAACAAGAGTGTGACATTTATAATACTTATATAAATTACCCAAGTTGTACTTTTATGACATAGAATGCTATAAAATATTTTGAAAATGAAATAAGATAACTTTTGTTCACCTAATATAGTCTAAGAGTTTCGTTCAAAGCTAAAAGTTGTACGAACATGTTGCATGTTTCATAAACTTTCTTCACTTGCACTGTTTGCAAAATTTCCACCTTTTGTGACATTGTTTCTTATGTTGTTGCTTCTTTGACTTCTTTTGCAACCGGATCTTAAGTCTAAGGATGTTTGCAAAGCATGTAAACGAATCAAATCAGAGCAGTAAACGTAACATCTTTCCGGCAATTATGAAGTTCTGTATTTATAGCTCTTCAAATATTTTGGATCCGTGTTGTTGATTCGTAGAAACCTTGATAGAATGTCTTCTTTCTTCATCTGCACCTTCAAAAATTCAAGGGTCAAATGATACACTTTGACATTTTTGGGCAAATTCACTGCTTTCCTAGTTCTGGTTAACAAGAATGTTATGAAAAACTACTTTTTCCATTATATTACTCCCAAAACATGGAAGAAAATTTAAAGTCAATTTTAGTTTGTTTGACATCACGAGTCAAACTACAGTTCCTATAATCTAAAAGTTTAAGGCAGGGGTTTCAATAGAATTCCTAAATATCAATCATTTCGCCATACTCAATTCAATAAATTTCAATAAGGATATTTGTATTGGCATGCAATTAGAGAATATTTGGCAAAGCTTTCAAAGCAAAACATATAAATTCACAAAATGTGGGAGTAACAAGTTTCAAAAATCAAATATCCTTGCAAACTAAAATAACTAAATAAGTAACAGTCCAGATCCAAAAAATGAAATCCAACATACCTTGACATAACATTTTAGATTGGTCTTGAGGATGTTGAAACGTCAGCGGATGAGATGTATAATCTTTGTTACGGAAAAGACTAATCAATCTGTAAGCTTCAGTTTTGTAGCAAGATCAGTTATGTAATTATGCAACTTGTGGAATTTAGTAACATGTGTAAGGAAATTGGTCTATTTAGTTTCTGTTTAAGGCCCATTCACTTAGTAATGGGTCTATTTGGGTTACGTTTTATCTCAATTAGAATCAAATAGAACCACATTAGCTAAAAAAGGATGTTGTCAAACTAACCCCTTAATTAAAAATTTGAATATTATTGTAATAATGTTGTTTCAATAATCATAAATTATTAACATAAAACATAAGAAAAATGGTATTGAAACAAACCTGGACTTAAAATAATCCAATTCAACCTTAACATGTTTTGACCCGTTATATAACCCGTGTGTTTTGTCGCAAGATCATTCATGTAACCATGCAAACATGGGCTCGGCAATTGGATGATGCTTCTTCATCTTCTTTCCCTGTGTTTTCATCTTAAAAAAGGAACATATTAAACAAACAAAAAGTCATCCAAAGTCTATTTTCAATGATAAAACTAATATTAATATATTATTAATAATCATTATGATAGGGATTGGAATCAAAGAGGGTATAATTGATAGAAATTGAGGATGACAATGGAATAATCAAATAGAAACATGAATTGTATTGCAAAATATATGATGATAACAAAATGAAGAAGATGATGCTAACAACTCAGTCACCGCCACAAAAGTGGTCCAGGGCTATGCCCTTCTCAATGCTATTGCAAAAAGTCCAAACAACCTACTAATTCCCCTCCTCTCCCTAAGGATATATTAATATCTACTTATATAGAATATAAATTGCACTTGACACCCTTCTAAAATAGATAATTGACATTTAAACTAGAAAGTAAATTATTATTCCTATCATTAGTTCCCCCTTAACACAAGACTTGTCCTCAAGGCTTGGTAGAAGAGCCCTCAACAGTGTGAATGACCCCATCCGATTGAAAAACATCCATTTGTTCTAATTGAAAATTCAACCCATCGGAAGAATTTGATTCATCATCGCCCGAGCAACATCACACGAAGTTTACCCTCCGAGCATGTATGAGCTGGACTATATTGTTGACCACATTTGTAACATAGCCCTTTCCTCCGGCGCTCCTCCCATTCAGTGCGAGATAAAGAGCGGAGACCCCGATCACGATAAGTAGCTTGGCCCGAAGCAAGAGGTGTTGTGGGAAAAGTGTTAGAGACAACACCCACACTATTGACAAAACCGTCAGTCCCTCCAGATTTGAACTTCTTATGACCCAAATAAAGAAACTGATTCCCGGAACCTATCAATAGGTATCCCTGAGAAGTTTTCTGCACATACCGAAAACGAGTCAATGATGCGTTATCAGGATTTGGCCGGAGCATCAATTCCACATCCTTCGCTAAATACATCGCATCCAACCTCGATTGTGGGCGATGTAATCGCACCCATTTCTTCGTATCAGCCCGCAATCCAGCAATGAAGTAACCCAATGCCTGAAATTCAGGCAACCTAGGGACCAAAGACAATAGATACTCGAAATCATCGATGTAATCATAAATCGACTCGGATTGTTGAATCGTGGCTAACTGTTCATATGGGTTTTGAATTTCTAGGCCACTAAACCGTTGCAACAGATTGAAACTCAAGCCAAGAGAGTGACGGTCGAACCTGAGTGATGATCGTAAACTAGTGTTGAGCTACACCAATCATACTCAATTGAGGCAATTGAATCTGTAACTCATCCGACGTGTTGTTGATGTCGAAATAGAGCGTAGCCTTTTGAATCCACCCTTAGGGATCAAGACCCAGGTAATTTGATTTTTTTCACAGCCCATGGAACACCAGTCGGAGGATCGACAGAACCGACTTTCAGACCGAAATTAGAAAAATCGTTACTAGAGGAGCCCGATCCCGATGAATCGTCAACAGATTTCTTCCCCTGTTGTGTCATCCAAGCGAGAACAACTTTACGGAATTCACTAGATTCCGCTCGATCAGCATTCAACGCATTGAGGGATGCCTTATTTCCGAAACATCGGACTGTAATTGTTGAATCTTCTGTTCATGAGTATCCAATCGAGAACTCTGATTCACCATGGTTGAATCGGAAATTTAACAAGGAATTGGAGAGTAAAATCGAATTAGAAATTAAAATCAAATGGAGAGCCGATAGGATTCCAATTTTACAGATGTGGATGAACGAAGTGACAAAGGAACGGAGGAAGATGTTGAAGATGAAATCAAAATCGAAAAGGAAACGAAAATTGAATGGGGAGCAAAGGTAGGGCAGGTCGGACCAATGATAGGGATTGAAATCATAGAGGGTATAATTGATAGAAATTGAGGATGACAATGGAATAATCAGATAGAAACATGGATTGTATTGCAAAATATATGATGATAACAAAATGAAGAAGATGATGATAACAACTCAGTCACCGCCACAAAAGTGGTCCAGGCTATGCCCTTCTCAATGCCCCTATTGCAAAAAGCCCAAACAACCTACCAATTCCCCTCCTCTCCCTAAGGATATACTAATATCTATTTATATAGAATATAAGTTACACTTGACACCTTTCTAGAATAAACAATTGACATTTAAACTAGAAAGTAAAATATTATTCCTATCACATTATCATATGACCATGTTAGTTATTAATATAAAGTACAAGAAAAATGAAAAAAATCAACCTTACGAAAAATGACCCATTTCAAGCAAAACATATTTTGACCCATTATGCAAACAGTGTGTCCCGCTCACGTTGCCACCTCTAGCAACCACCATCACAGAGGTGGGATTACTGGTGTTAATATATTCTGCAGATCATTCGAAACAATTTAGCTAATGGTATGATTATAAACTTAATTTTGATGTTAAAACTATAACGACAATAAGAAACTTAACTACTTAATTTGTTCAGTATCACTAAGAAGTACCATCAAAAGAAGTTGATGAATATCACATAGTCTGAAAGAGGATCATAAGCAATGAAACAGTGATTTGACATCGTAACAATGAACTCAAATAATATCACATAACAGCACTGCATTAGCAAATTTATTTCAAATCAAAGTCTAAGAGCATAAAATTGTCCACATCTACATACTAGTGATACAAATCAAAGTCTAAGCCCTCTCACAATTTAAGATTAACAAGAATGTTTATTTGCAGAAAACTTGACAGAATGTCTTCTTTCTTCAACTACAGTTTAAGAAATTCAAGGGACAAAAAAACAATACACTTTGACATTTTTGGTCAAACCCATTGCTTTTCAAGTTCAGATTAACAAGAATGTTACAGAAAACAGCCTTTCCAGTAATAAATTGAACTTAATTTTTGTTTGCAGTAAGGATAATGACCTTGGAATGCAATTAGGGAAGTAACAAGTTTCAAAAATTAAATCACCATGTGAACTTAAACGAATAAACAAGCTTCATATTTTGTATAATTTTGTGGAAGTAACAAGTTTCTAAAAAACTAAAATACCTTTCCAAATTGCAATAATTGTTTTAGTAAACACCAGTTATCAATGTAAAACATATTAAAAATGCATGTAAAACATACTAAAAATGCATGTAGAAACCAACCCGTGTTAGTTGAATATTGACCGGATCAAGGGGGAAACCAACGGATACGTTAGTGAACGTTGGACATTCTGAAATCATGGAAAGATGGACCTGCTTTTCAGAATAGTCTGTTGCATTTGTTTACTATTTAATGTCAGTAGTAGTTTGATTTTAAAGTATTGAATTAACCGAAAATCCATTGTGTAATCTGTGATGACTTTGTCTCTCTGTTATTGAATAAAACAAGATTACATTCGGCTTCATTTCTTGCTCTTGCTTGTTTACATTTGATTTCCGATCTGATAGCCAACATTTAATGTTGGATTAATCGGTTCGTTAATCGGGTTTGTTTGCGGGTCACGGGTCTAGCAGACAGGTCATGTGTTCACTGGTCGTGGGATTTGGTTTTAGTTTGAAGTTGGCTCGAAACTTATAACAGAAGTGTTTAATATTATCTGTTTAGTTGTTTTATTAGAGTTTAATTAGTATTTGATTATTGTGTGAATTGGTCAATATATTGACCGAGTTATTTGGAGAACATGGAGCATGTTCACGTAGTAGTTTGTTAGTTTTTTTTTGTTAGTTTTTTTCTATTTAATGTAACTCTTACAATCAATAGTTCAAGCAGTAACAATTACGTGAGTTTTAAGAGTATGTTTCCAAAGGGCTTGAACTAACATTTGGTATCAGAGCCTAGGGCTTGAGAGACGGAGAAGGCCGGTTGAGAGTCGACCGTCAAAGGGTGTAGCCCGTCGCTGCGGGGAAAACACAACAGGGAACCGACGTGTTTCGGGACAGCAGGTGGCTGTTTCGGGGTTGTTCAACAGTAGAAGACGGAATGCGGAGGTGTTTTGGTGCAACGGTTGTCGTGGTAGAGGTACCGTTTGAGACGACGGAGTTGACCGGTGATAAAAAAGGTTGGTTTTGTGGCTATTAGTGGTGATCAAAGGGGGCTTGCCTTTTGATCGGGCTTTGCTTGGAGAGAAAAAAAAAACAAAGGGAGACAGCAGCCTGCAAATTAGCTTGCTAGCTTGGCTACTGTGTACATGAAAACATCAAGATGTGCTAGGGAGCTTGGGTGTTTTCTTTGCCTGGGCATCAAATTAGGAAGCAGCAAGGTAATGTGTTTGCTTGATTCTTTTTGTGTGCTTTAATCGGCTTGTTTCATGATAACAGTTTTACCGACGGAAGTGCGTGAAAAACTACCGTTAAGGATCCGTCAAAGCAAGTGCCTTTAGATTCGGTTTCGTTTGGCGGAAGAAAGAAAACATTAAAGGCAGTGACTTTGTTTTCGTAGTCGGTGGTAGAAGTCTCTTGGAACAGAGTTGATTGGGAGAAGGTACACGTTGTTCTTACAAGATGGTATAACATTATGGCGTTGGAGTTCAAGTCGGGTGACTTTGGATGTGACTTGGGAAGAGGTCGTTGATCCGTGAAGAGTCAAGACGTTAATGAACGGGGTTCCAGCGGGATGCCATGTTAGATGTTGCGGTTAGAGAAGACTTTGGACGTGATCAGGGTGAAGATCGGGTGTTCGGGAAAAGTCAAGATTGTGAAGACAATGATTCCGCGTTGCTATAAATGAGTGGTATGAACAAACCGATTAAGGGGGTGAATGTTGGATTAATCGGTTCGTTAATCGGGTTTGTTTGCGGGTCACAGGTCTAGCAGACAGGTCATGTGTTCACTGGTCGTGGGATTGGTTTTAGTTTGAAGTTGGCTCGAAACTTGTAGCAGAAGTGTTTAATATTATCTGTTTAGTTGTTTTATTAGAGTTTAATTAGTATTTGATTATTGTGTGAATTGGTCAATATATTGACCGAGTTATTTGGAGAACATGGAGCATGTTCACGTAGTAGTTTGTTAGTTTTTTTTTTGTTAGTTTTTTTTCTATTTAATGTAACTCTTACAATCAATAGTTCAAGCAGTAACAATTACGTGAGTTTTAAGAGTGTGTTTCCAAAGGGCTTGAACTAACAACCTGTACTAAAAAAGACTCATTTCAACCAAATATCACCCGTTATGCAACCCATTTGTCTTGTCACAATATCATTCATGTAATCATGAAACTTTTGGGAGGTAGTAAACTTATTAAGCATGGGCCGGGCAAAATTGGATGATTCTTCTTCATCTTCCTTCCCTGTGTGTCATCTATAAAACAGGAACATGTTAAACAAACTAATAGTCATCCAAGGTCTATTTTCAACGTATACAACTAGACTATTACAGTAGTAAACTAATAATAATATTTTATACATTATCATATGACCACATTAGTTATAAATATAAAGTATAAGAAAAATGGACAAAAAAACCAACCTGTACGAAAATGACCCATTTCAAGCAGAACATATTTTGACACGTTATGCAACCCGTGTGTGCTGCCCATGTCACCACCTGTAGCAGCCACCATTGCAGAGGTGGGATTACTGGTTATAATGTACTCTGCTGATCACTGGAAACAATTTAGTTGATGGACAACACACATGCCTTAATGGACTAGAAATCATAAATAGTAAAACTAATATAATGAGTTGAGTGAATAAGGAGCTCTTACATGGAAGAATGTGTCTCTTGCTAAATAACTACAAACTCTTTTTCTTCTTTCGGTTAAACTAAATGTCCTGTAGAAAAAAGGAAGTATTTATGATAAATATAATTTAAATGTATATATTTGAAAGGGAGATATACAGAATTACAAAAAAAAGTGATAAATTAAAACCCTGATCATGCATATATTGAATTCGTATTTTCTTGTGATACCAGATTGAGCAGATTGTTTAAATAAGGAGAACCAAGGTCCAAGTTACAGGAATCTGAATTGAGTAAACCAACATAGGTATTCATCCCCCTCTTCGTTGAGTAGATTCTTGAAATTTTCAAACTCAAAGTCAAGATTTTATTTTGTTGAACGGCAAAGTCAAGGTAATTAAGCATTGAATTAAGAAAAAGAAATATGATTTTACAAGTGAAGAAAATATCAATAATTAAGCATTGTATTGGCAACAATTTCACAAATATTCAAAATAAAAAGAATCATATTAGGTTGTCTCAAAAGCAACTTAGCTAATGAGAACCCATCCACTAATCAGCCCTTTGACATAAAACAGTTTAAGATATTAATAGGTAGTGTGAAATTGGTTTGAGATATTGTTTGTTTCCTGTTTCATCAACTCAATATTAGGTTTTAAGCAACAAATTCCAGTTCAACATTTACTTAATTAAGAACCCAAAATTTCATGTTGACAGCTATTGATATTTCAATTGTGTAGTGTGAAATCATTTCTACCATATGTAACAATATATTAGTTTAATGTCATGAAAAGCGATTTCATGATAATAATAATTAGTTCAATTTTTAGGTATTTAGCTAACAGAGCCCAAATTTACATGCTAACAAAGCTTGCTATTTCAATCGACAAAAAACTAAATAAATTTGTCAAGGTATACGAAGAATTTGTGTTGAGATAAAATGTAAAATTTGTGGCTTGAGTGAAAGCAAATTCAAATATGTAATCTATTATATACGCAAATGAAAACCAAAACAAGTCAAAAAAGGGCATTTGAATAAACAAGTACCTGTTAGTGGTCTATTTCGATTTCGGGGATATGAGAGATGAGGGGCCAGTAGCGGGAGCCTCTTCCATTACACCTTTCAAACAGTTTTGGGCATTCATCGATTCTCAAACTCAAAAGGGAAGGCAACAGTATTGTTTCTGGTAGATGTTTCATCTTTGGGCAATCCCAAATGGAGAGATGTTGAAGGGATGTGAGGTGTTGGAGTCCCGTTGAAAGCGATTCCAACTTCTCAAATCCCTTGATGCGAAGAAAAGTAAGAGAAGAAGGAAGAACATCTCTCAGCTGCCCAAAATCACTCACATATGGCTCATCATCATCGAATAACTCTAGGTCAACAAGAGAAGATGGAAAATTTTGATGGCCCCACTCTGAGATGGGTTTTCTCAATCCCCCTATTTCAAGCCTAACCAAATTCGGAGGCCAAACCCCACCAGGAAATGAAGCATCCATGCCTCCACAATTTCTTATAGTCAGATATTTTAACAAGATATTTTAACAAGGTGAGATTCAATAGCTGAACATCAGGAAATGTCTCAATACCAGGACAATCATATATACTCAACATGATAAGGTGAATGAAGTTTCCCAATTGAATGACTGATTTCAGATTTGTCCGACCACTAATAAATATAACTTCAAGCATTGACATACTTGTGTTGTCCATCTTTTCCATTAGTTTATCACAATTAAGTACACTAAGTGACTTTAGCTTCTGCTCTCCTTTTTGTGTTGCTGTAGTTGGGAAAGAGACATGTGTAAGTGACTCACAATCTTCAATATTCAAAATCTCAATGCTATTTGGACAGCAACAACGCTCTAGTTTTTTACAAGAGACTACATCCAACATCATGAGAGATGGTCGGAGGTTGTTTCTATAATCACCATCCTCCTCCTCTCCTAAACTCATCAGATTATCACAATACCGTACTCTTAATTCCTTTAAATTCACAAGCACCTGACGTGACTCCGACTCCCACAAGTATCTTATAAAACATAATCAAAAGCAAACCCATCCGGTTTTCACTTAATACTGATACAAAAGTAATTGTTCATCTACAACGTCAAACTACTTATGATATCTATTTTTTCCCAAATACATTTTCAAAATATTGTGGCATGATGCTTGCGACTACCTTATCGATCTCGTTTTGTGTGACATAAGATCCCTTTGAGTTCCAAATTTAAAAAAACCAAAAGATAAATAAATTGAGTGAGATATGAATTAATATATATTTAATGAGTGTAACGAACCCGATTAAACAAGATAAGGATCTCATCCAAACTTGAGTAACCGAAAACATTTGAATCGCATCATAACAAACTGAAACTCAAATAAAAGTAACTTAAAAAACCCGCAAAACCTAAACAACCCATATCCGATAGACTTGAACAAACCCCTTAAGATAAAGTATGCAATTGTAAACATAATTCTTACATTATTTGGAAAATCAAATTGCTTTGTAGTGACAAATTCGAACATATTTCTTATAACCTCAAATCCACATTCCCAACGCCCCAATGGTTGTTTAGCCTACATTAAATTTACAACAGAATCAATCAATAAAATAATTTTTTATTTATATAATACAAGAGAATCAATCCAACTATAAATAAAAATATACCTTTAAAGGATCTCCAAAAGTATCTTCAATTGCTTTTGAAAGAGTATAATGTTTTTTTTTGTTTTTTTACGTGACAGAATCCAAAATATCCCCTTGTCATTATTAGAGGAAATGATAAACAACACCCAATTAACACTACAAAAACAAAGATAAAAATAATTAACAAAATATTTTAAACAAAATGAAAATAAATATATTCAAGATAGACTAAAACAATAATATATTACCTGTTAAAAATTGGTGCAAGAAAATGTGTTTTAATATTATGAAGTTGATTAATTGAATGTAAGTGTTGTTTAGCACTTGAAATATTATCCCTACACTCAACCCTGTAAATTCTGTGAACAAAAGAAAGCGGACAGAGAAGGTCTTGAGAGATCAATGACATATAAATACTAATTTAAAAAATAAAAATTTTATAAAATTAAAATACTAAGCATATTAATAAAAATAAATTATTATTAGATATAAAATCAATAAAAAAACTTACATTTCACATCAATGTATAAATAAGTTCTCAAGCAATCCAATGAAAAAAAACTTACATTTCACATCAATGGAAGAAGGTGTTACAAGTTCCTTTTTCGGTCATACTCTTGAGTCTGAGTCCTGGATTATTGAGAATGAGTTCCAATATGATATGTCTCTTGTTAAAAACTACAACTCTTTTTCTTCTTTCAGTTCAACTAATAATTCTGTAGAAAAAAGAAAGTAGTTATTACAAATAAAATTTAAATGTACTTACTTGAATGGGAGATATACAGAATCACAAAACAAGTAATAAATTAACACCAATTCATATTTTCATGTGATTCCAGATTGAGCAGAGTAGATTGTTTGAATTAGGAAACCAATAATTTAGTTCTGTATTTCTAAGAATTTCATAAAATATTCAATATAAAAAGATAGGTGAATACTGATTTCAAGATGTTAATTAACTCAAATTCATCAACTCAATTTTGGATTTTAAGCAACAAATTCGGGTTAAAAAATATAGATGATTACTGATTTCATCAACTTTGGATGTTTTGATTGTGTCATGAAAAGCGATTTCGAGATAATAGGTAGTTCATTTTCACTAAATTATTTTAACCATCTAACTCAACTTTTAGGTTTTAAGCTACAGGTCATATATAGTTCAGCTTTCATTTTGGATATGGAGTGTGTGTATCAAGTAAGAGCCCAAATTTACATGTTGAAAGAGCTTGCCATTTCAATTGACAGAAACTAAATAAATTTCTCAAGGTATACGAAGAATTTGTGTTGAGATAAAATGTAAAAATTGTGGCTTGAATGAAAGCAAATTCAAATATGTAATAATCTATTATATACGAAAATCAAAACCAAAACCAGTCAAAAAAAGACATTTAAGGTCTTTATTTGTACCTGTTCGTCTTTTATTTCGATGCGGGGGATATGAGAGATGAGGGGCCAGTAGCGGGAGCCTCTTCCATTACACCTTTCAAATAGTTTTGGGCATTCATCGATTCTCAAACTCAAAGGGAAGGCAACAGTATTGTTTCTGGTAGATGTTTCATCTTTGGGCATTTCCGAATGGAGAGATGTTGAAGGGATGTGAGGTGTTGGAGTCCCGTTGAAAGCGATTCCAACTTCTCAAATCCCTTGATGCGAAGAAAAGTAAGAGAAGAAGGAAGAACATCTCTCGGCTGCCCAAAATTACTCACATATGGCTCATCATCGATTAAGCGTAGGTGAACAAGAGAAGATAGGAAATTTTGATGGCCCCACTCTGAGATGGGTTTTCTCAACCCCCCTATTTCAAGACTAACCAAATTCGGAGGCCAAAGCCCACAAGGAAATGAAGCATCCATACCTCGACAATTTCTTATAGTCAAATATTTTAACAAGGTGAGATTGGATAGCTGAACATCAGGAAATGTCTCAATACCAGGACAATCATATATACTCAACCTGGTAAGGTGAATGAAGTTTCTCAATTGAATGACTGATTTCAGATTTGTCCAACCATGAATAAATATATATTCAAGCATTGACATACTTGTGTTCTCCATCTTTTCCATTAGTTTATCACAATCAAATACAGTAAGTGACTTGAGCTTCTGCCCTTCTTCTTGTGTTGCTGTAGTTAGGAAGGAGACATCTGTAAGTGACTCACAAACATAGATGCTCAATCTCTCAATGCTATTTGGACAACAACAACGCTCTAGTTTTTTACAAGAATCTACTCTCAACATCATGAGAGATGGTAGGAGGTTGTTCCTATAATCATCATCCTCCCTCTCTTTCTCTCCTAAACTCGCCAGATTATCACAATCCAATACACTTAATTCCTTAAATTCACAAGCACCCGACGTGACTCCGACTCCGATTCCCACAAGTATCTTATTTCATTACACTCGTTGATGCTTACTTTTTCAACCGCCCCAAGATACTTCATAACATCTCCCCACACCTCGTCTGTAAGCCCTGAAATAGATCCTATATCTAAGTTTGTGATTGATGTAGCCGCACGAACCATACTACTTAGCACACCATTACCACATCCATGAATATCTAGAGCCCTAAGTAATGGTAGTGCATCAAGTGAGCCAACACTTAATTTAGGACAATTATGTATATTAAGCTCACGAAGGCATGGATACATTGCATTCAAAACATCGCTTTTGGTTGACCATACCTCCCAACCTAACATATCTTCAAACCGTAAAATTTCAAGTGAAGGGAAGGCAACGACTGTAGTACCAGTTAACTCTATACCTATGACTTTAACATCATCCATGCCTTGAATAAACAACTCCTTAAGTGAGGGTAGCTGCCTAAGTGGCGGTAGAGAGATACATTTTCTACAACCACGTATCGACACATGACCCAAATAACAAAAAGATGGATCCCCGATCCAACGTGGAAACTCTATTCCTGCATAAAACTCAACACCTAAAGTTTCCAATGTATCATTATGTGGCTTGAGCTCATTCAAAACCTCCTTATCAAGTGTTCCCTTTTGAGAACCATCACCCCATTCCAGCTTTAACTTGGTAAACCTTCTTAAAGATAAGTTCGCCTCTCGTGCATGGATTACGCTCTGCACATTATGTAGCCCCTTAATAGATACTTCCCCATGGATATGCAATAATCCTTTAAGCTCAGTTATTGCAAAGCCATCTTCTCCTTCAATGATGATCTTGCTGAGAGTTTGCAGGCTTCTTAATTCAGCAATCCCCAATGGCAACTTCTTCAAAAGCAGAGTATCTCTTGTATCAAAATGTCGCAACTTTTTAAGCTTTACGAAGCTCTTAGGCAACTTATTCAAGCTGTTACAGCCAAAAACAATCAGTGTCTGTAAATTATATAGATTTCCAACATTCTCCGGTAACTCTTTGATTTTAGTTTGCGATAAATTGAGATACCGCAAGTGCTTCAACTTACCAATGGACTCCGGTACCTCACTTATGTTAAAGCGTCTAAAAGAAAGAACTCTTAATAGTGGGATCCGAGGAATTAACTCATCCAAAATCTTACCGGATAAGTAAAATTGCCCCTAATAGTGTTCCTCCCCAACAAATACAGGTAATAATGTTCTTAAACTTTTAGCACTTTTAAACGCCTCAAACTTCTGAAAAGTTACATATTTTTCTCGAATAAATGACATATGACGATACTTTGCCAAAGCTTCCTCCGCCAATTCTGTCTACTTGTCAAATCTTAAAAAAAAATCTCCAGCAACAAATGTGGCCAAGTCATTCATGAGATCATGCATCACAAAATACGTTTTATCATTAGACGCATGCTGAAAAAACGACCTTGATAACAAATTTTCAAAGTATTCATGGCCCAAACGTTTCGGTTGCTTGTTTATAGTTGACTGATCCAGATACCCTTCTGCCATCCATAATAAAACCAAATCCTCCTTGTCAAACAAAAAGTCTTTAGGAAACAAAGAGCAATAGGCGAACAACTGCTTCAAATCAGCAAAAAGATCATAATAGCTTAGCCTAAGGGCTGGAACAATATCTTTAGCATTTTCTAAATCCCACACCTCACTATTCAACACTTCATCCCAATCTTCTTCATCTGTTTTTGTCCTTAATAGCCTTCCAATTGCCTTTAAAGCCAAAGGCAAACAACCACACTTTCCCACAAGGCCTTCACCCTTTGGTTTAAGTGTTGGGTGTGAATCAAAGCTATCAACATCACCCAACGCATGTTGAGCTAGTAAAGACAAAGCATCTTTATGCGACAAACTATCTAGACGGTCTAGGTGATCAAAACCTAGCGTTTTCAACAATTGTTCCTTGCGAGTTGTCATGATTATCCTACTTCCACGAGCACATGAATGAAATGGACGAACTAGGACTTCCCAGTCGTCATAGGTCTCACTCCACACATCATCGACTACTAGTAAAAATTGTTTGTCCTTAACTTTATCTTTTAAAGCCACTTGAAGTTGATTTAAATCTGGACAGTTCTTGTTTTCGCCAGGCAATGCTTGATAGATGGTTTTGCTTATCTTAAAGATATCAAAATCATCAGAGACACAAACCCATGCATGGAGTTCAAACCGACCCTTCACCTTTGTATCGTTATACAAAAGTCTAGCTAGAGTGGTTTTCCCAACCCCACCCATACCGACTATGGGTAAGATGCTAAAGTTTTCCTTAGATGACGGCTCATCCCGCAACAACTTGTTTAGCAATATCTCTTTCTCGCTTTCTCTTCCAATAACATCAAATTCTAGCAAAGAGGTTTCGTTTCCTCTATTATTATTTTTTATCTTTTCACCTTTCACAATCAAACCCAGATCACCCTTTTGTTTCTCTAGGCGTTGTAACTTTATGTTAATATCATCTAACTTGTGATGCAATCTATGACTTAGTGAGAAGTTTGTGCAGCAAGTCGGGATGATGAGCTTTCTTACCTTGCTGGTGGTCGCTTCTGATTCATGGGTCAACTCACGATGCATAGCTTCGGTAGCCACATCGTCGAGAACGTCATCGATGTCATAAGCCAGATGTTGGAGACCACTGATCCATAGTGCAACAGATTGATCAGTCATCTCCTTGTGAGAAGCATCATTAAGCAAAGCTTCAATTCGCCGCAAGGTGCTCTGCAGCTCATCCAGCTCCGAATGAATATTCTGAGAGCGAGCAAACTTCTTCAAGGCTTCATCGGTTAGCTTCTCGAAAACGACACCTAGGAGGGCAGAAGCAACCATGGTTAACCGGAAAAAAGTGAATATGTGGTATGATATTGATGAATGATGGTGGTGCATATGCCGGTAGAATTCACAACTGTTTATAGTGCTTTCATTTTGTCAATTCTCTTGGTCTTTTTGGTCTACTTTTTTACAATTCTTTTGTAAAGAGTTGGTAGATTTAGCTTTCAGCCACATCATAACGACTTGGTCTGTATTTCTTTACATTATGTTTTTATGGCTTATAGTGTCAAGTTGCCAACAGTTAATTTAGTTTAATAGCACAATCATGTTAGGAAAATAATAAGATAAAAATAAAATAGGACCCGTTCTTATCTCTTTAATATGCCTATTGGCCTTCACCATGAGCCACTATCTACCTGTTCATTTGGTTATCAAACCTGATTGGCATCTAGATAGTAAGTATACATGTTTACGATTCATATATCTTAATCTAAATACTAAATATAGTATTTGATTACACAAAACTATAATAAAAATATTTTGATTAACGATAAATGGTACAACAAAAGAATTGTAGTCCTAACAACTTGAACATAACCGTAATTAATAATTAGAGAAATGTGCAATCTGTTTTCTTGTGGTTTGGCTCCAATCGCACTTTGCGTACACAAAAAAGTTTTATAGACGGGCCTGTGGCTACATTTTTGTGCCACGTGTGCTCCTGAGCCTAACATCCATCCATGGACCATTAGTATTAAAAGGCAAAATTTTCTAAGCAATTATAAGGTATTTTGGACATATGGTATAACCCCCCATTCTGAGCCCTAAAAAAGCTTCGCCCCCCTGCAATCGAGTTTGTTGCATTAAGCGTCATTCAAATTCCGTCTCTCCCACCTATAAAATTCCCAAATTCATGGGTATATCAGGCTATAATCGAACATTTGCGTTGGCCTTAATGTCATGGTTGGATGTTTATGGCTTATTCGAGGTGATGGATAACCCTATGACACAAACGGGTTATACCATAAGTCTATGTTTGCAATGAACCGGGTTCGTCTAGTGTTTCTTCATACATGTTCTTTAGTCATTTTTTTGTATTGTTTCTAATTTAATATAATAATTTTTCTAATTTGAATGTTGTTTCAGCAAATGATCCCATACTTTTTTACCGTAAAATCTTCCATGGGACCACGCTCCAGGTCACAACAAACGTTAATGGTAAGACGAATTTAATTGATTGCGTTAACATAGAATATTTTGGACTTAATGTGTTGAAAGAAATGGTGAAAAATATTATTGGGGATTAATGTGGTATAAGGTTCCTTATAATAAGGAAAATATCATAATTCTCTAAAGTATCGATATTAAACGAATTGAAAAAGGAATCATAGCTTTGGGTGAAAGAAAATTGAACAAATCGAATTAGGTTATATTGTGTTACAAAGCAAATTGAGTCCCTAAAGGTACTTTAGACTTTTTACTAGAATTTCGTCCATTCATGCAAGGGCGCAAGTGGCATTTACAATACTTTTTTTGGACACAAAGTGCAGTTGGAGCAAAACATAAGGACGTAAATTGCACTTTATTCTAATAATTATGATTTGAGATTATATATAACTAGATTACGATTGATATACGAGCTTCCTGTGAAGACATGCCAACCTAGAGCCTCAATATTCCGTGCTTGAGTAATCCACATCCACATTATATATTCTTACAATATTGAAAAGCAACTGAATGAATAACATGTACTCTTAACTAATTAAAGTTTTCAATTATTTAGTATTGTTTTTAATATTATAATTATTATTTTCAACTAGATCAACGATTAGAAGATCGGATGTGCCTCAATTCTTTCTCTCATTCAAAACTGTGCGAGAGACTTTCTTTTTGCACGGCTTCTAAGCCGTCAAGGTTTGCGGTTTGCATCCGAGTGAGGGGAAAGACTCTTGACTAACCCTTTATCGGTTGACATTTTTGAACATATTTTGTTTTTCTTTTATAATTTATTAAAATTATGATCTTTTAGAATATTTTGAACACACCTTTCTTACATGCTTACTTTAATCTACATTGTGGTATAAATTTATTCAAAATTGACACATATCAAAATCAATAATATTTTATCATTATATACAACTTCGTTTTCCTTTAATAATATTAAGCATATAATATTATATGATCTTTTAACTAGCTTGTTGCGATGTGTTTGTTTTTATTTACGTTTTGATGTGGAACTTATTCAAAACCAAACCCTAACATCCGGTTAGTGGTTATTACTCACGGGAAGAAATATGTCTTGATACCTAGTGTTCTACGTTAAACTTCACAAGAACATAATTTTATAACTCACAACCTCATGATTACATTCATGTAAGGGGTTGTTTGATTTCTTTTACTCGGTCAGAAGGTGGTGACTAGGTAGGAGGTTGTTCAAAACTGACCAGGTAATAAGGAAAATAAGCATGGGTCAATGGTGTCGCACCGCGTCAGATGCGAAATAGTGATAGGCCAAAAGTCTAACCAGGTCAACGAGTCAGACATTTTGACCGGGTCAGAACCAAATCAAATAATCATTAACTTTTATTAAATTATATCTTATGTTATTATAAACAATATATTTATGTTCAGCCCATCACTGAATTCTCGCTGCATATCAGGCGAAAAATTCCACTAGTTAACATTATTGTCACAACCAGGTAACAAGTTCTTTAAAAGCAATGGTTGCAATTCTACCAATAGTTCACGGTCTTGTAGGTATTTACACTATATATTTGGACCAAACGTGTAAAATAATTAATTTACACAACACACCCTACACTTTTAACAACTTATAAAAACTTTCAAATCTTCAGTTTCTTGAAGACTTGCTTTGATTTCTGCAACTTAATTCAGGTTAGCTCTCTCTCTCAATCTCTCGTTCCTGTATACACAATTCTTTGAGTCCCAATTTCTAATTCGTATGCATATATTATGTATACGTGTATCTCTGTATGTGCTATAGGGTTCGTTCTTCGTGATTTAAACCCTAGTTTGATGTAAATTGATCGAACCCCATTGTAAAGTGGTAGCTTATATAGTTATATCATGTCCGGCTGATTGCTGCATACGCCTTTAGTTAATTGTTATGAATTGGTGTGTATGTGTATTTTGAGTTTTCAAGATGCAATCTTTGTGGTTTTTGACTTTTTGTAATGCGACATCGATCTAAATGTGTAATTGGATGTCAAATGGGTTTTGATTTAGCTTCTGAACTGATATGGGTCTTCATAGTTCTTTTAGGAGGTAAATTGATATCAAATTTGTTTGATTTCTTTGGAGCTTTACCTTTTAAGCACATTGATATCAACCACTAGTTGAAGTTGAAACTCTTACTGTATGTAGATTTAGTATCAGTAAGATAGCTCTCTTATGCATGCATAGATTCTTGTGTTCTTGTGAGTGGATTAAAGCCGATAAATTAGTTTATTAAAGGTTTGTTTCCTTTGGGTTATGATAGAAACCACTTTTTAAACGGTTATAGAGTAAAACATGATCTTGTTTTGGCTTAAATTGTCATAACAAGGTTGACACGAATTCTTTTATTTTCCACATTATATCTGTATGTACCTTCCCTGTACTATATGAAGTTTTAGATGAATCTTTCTCAACAACCATTTTGATATTCTTATGTAATGAGAATGTTGGTTTTAATGTTGTAACATATCCATACCAAATTTGAATGTGGAAGGTTATTCAGGTTTACCTAATAGCATAAGTGCACATCTTATGTTAAAGATGATGTTTTTTTTACTTTTTCTTGTCTGTTCTTCTTTTCCATGTTTATGTAAGCACATTAGATTTCAGCGAAAGTAAAGTGAGTATTGTAATGCATGTATCATATAGTTGGTAATATAGGTGGCTTCGGTAGTGGCTCAAATGGCTGATTTCTCATATGGGTCCGAATGGGTCAGAATGCTTATTAAATATTATATCCTGCCAAAAAATAAAGCTACTTAGGAGGTTTCAAGTATATAATCACTTTGGATGACTTTTTGATTCCTTTGACTTGTTTCCTTTCTAGCCAGTTATAAAATTTCACCCATTTGACACCTCTAATATCACAAACACATCTTAATTTCACATTTCTTATATTGGTGTATGCGATCATGTAATATTGTGTATATTCACTAGGATAAACCACAACAAGGTCAATGGAAGAGTCAACTAAGAGAAGAGAAAGACTAAAAGCTATGCGAATGGAAGCTTCACATGAGGATGCAACTTATAATAATGAACAATCAGCTGTTAGTCTCTCAAATCCACTTCTTGAATCCACGACTAACTCTGAAATTCAGTCGCAGACTTCTCAAAGCTTAATTATTACACCAACCCAATGGCAGCGTATTCTGGGAACAAGCAGAGGAGCCAGGTCAGCCCTCGGATAACACAGGATTTTTCATCCATACCTCAAAGTAATACCAAAATACCATCTCATAATCAATTAATCTTGAATTTCTTATGTGTGCTATATTTATATTCTTAATTCACTTTATCAACTTTAAAGTTTTATCTCTATGCATGACTTTAAGCGGATAATTATGGAATCTTTATTTGGTAAACTGTAATGAAGAAAGCAAGAAGTTGCATGTGATTGATTATCCCCACAAACGTTGAGAATAAAATGATCTTTAAAGATAATTGGATTGGCAGCACATAACTTCTGAGTTGTAACGAAACAAGTATTACAAATCGAAAGTTGATGCTATGTTTTTATATGATAGCAATATCAATATCAATATCAATAGGGTGATCAATTTGTATGAATCTAACCAGGTTGGGTTGACCCTAAACTTTTTTCTTTTCTTTTCTTTTTTTTCCCCATTTTTTGCAGCGTTTCTAGATATAATTAGTGAGTCAATATGATTACCAAAGTTATATTATTTCAAAAAAATTCTTAGTTTCGAATGATGGATTTAGGAGGTTATGCAAACTTTCAGCTTGTTTGACCCGTCCCCTGATAAGCCCTTCTTAAATGATCAGTTTTTTACTCATTCATTTATAACTGGAATTGACCCGTTTATAAGTTAATAGGTAGTGTCACATCTGCATACACACAAAAGTAGCTTGGTTTTCTTATATTCATTTTTCATAATATTTAACTACAACTGTATTGTTGGCATGCATTAAACGGCATTTCTTATTAATACGCGTAATTATATTTTTTGTTCACAGGGTCATGGACCAACGAAGCACTTCCCTCACCTTCCCTCCAACCCCATCCAAACCATTCGCCAAATCCACATATGCTGCAACCACAGGGGCATTATGCAAATTCAAATTATGGTTATTCATCCAACCCACCACAAAATAGCAATTTACCCAGCCCGAGTTGGGGAGGCAATAGTCCCCACCCTAGAGGTTACTGTGGTCCAGGAGGTGTTGGTTTTCCTAGCCCACAAACTCACTTCACCAGTGGTTCAGGACGAGGCGGCTACCCTACTCCTGGTCCTAGTCCCCATTTCACCAACAGCCCAGGTCATGGTTCAGGACGAGGCTACCCTAGTCCTGGATCCAACTTCAGAAATAGCCCCAACCATCGCTCGGGCCAAGGAGGGTACCCTACCTCTGGTCCTAATCAAGGAAGAGGGTATGGGTTCGGGTCTAAGAACAACATGAACCCAGGTCCAAGTTCTGGGAGAGGGAGAGGCCGTGGGTCAGGACATGGTGGCGGGCGAGGACAGGGCCATAATCACGTATCAGCAGAAGACCGGCCTGATCGTTTCTTCAACAAGTCAATGGTGGAAGACCCTTGGAAGTTTCTAGAACCTGTGATTTGGAAGTCTCTCAAGAAACAATGGCTTCCACAATCTCTTAATGCTAAAAAGCCTCGAGTTTCAGAATCTCCACGACCGTCCAGTTCACAACCTAGTCTCGCTGAAATCTTGGCTGCATCGTTTAATGAAGCTGCAGACGATGAACCCAACGGGGAGTGATTGTTCTTTTGTTTTGTTTGAATTTGTTCATGGAGAGTTGTGGTTAATCAGTTATCCTATGTGTCATCTGGGTCAATCTTATATAATCTTTCATGTCTTTTTGGTTTTGTTATTTAGTAACAAGAGATAACTAAGTTGATATGTGTATGTGAGTTTCTTGCTTCCTCCTTTGTTTTAGGTGATTACATAACATATTAACTCTAAACTCTTATGTTTACAAAAGCATTGCTCAACAAGAATATGTTTTAGATGATTAAATATCAACTTTAAACTCTTTATGTTTTCCTAAGAGTATCTGTAATGTGAGGCTATTGGCGCGTCTGTCGCCAGATGGTGGAAGCAACGGATGCTGCATTGGGTGGGTCCGTCGGTGGTTGAAGGATGAGTGTATGTTTGAGGTGACAGACGAGCTCATCGAATCGGTGTGGAGCTTCTTTTATTATTTCTTTTTTCCCTTTTTAAATTAAAATTTAATGAACTTCACATATATATATATATATATATATATATATATATATATATATATATATATATATCTATATACACGATTATATTTTATCAAATAACTTTTAATTTATAAAATGAACTTTAAGTTATATCTATTTATTTTTAATAAAGATTTAAGAATGTGTAGTATTTTGAGTTAGTATGTAGAAACTTGTAACGATATTATAGAAAATTAGTTACATAAAACATAACGTAGACTATTGATATATATTATGGAAAAGGTTAGAACGACTGAATGATTAATTGATATAAAATATAAATTGAAAGATGAATGTGTTACATATTTTTATACTTCAGTATAAAACTAGAAATTACGCTCATGCAATGCGATGTGTTTGGGCATTTGTTACGCATACTATAACGATGACATTAGTGTGGTTAATTACATAATTGAAATGTATGAAGTTGAAGTGATTTGGTTCTGGAGATCCAAAAATAAATAGAAAACACTTATATTTACAACACCGATGTTCTTTGGTTGATGTTTTTATTTTTCACGGTTGTATCACATTACCCTTAGTCATATAGCCTAATATAACCTACCATACCAGGAAAAATACCATAATTTAAATATAATTGCATTTATAACAACATTTATACTGATGATTTGACAGTTATAGTGTCGATAGTCGGGGTCATTATATGAATGGAAAACTAATCGAATCGACCCGAGTCGTGTGAGTCAAACGTGTGACACTGACTATTTAGTGTTGTATAATTCTTGATTCTTTAATATTAAAATTAATAAATAAATAAATAATATAAAAATATTTAGTACCTAAAAATTTATTTACTATTAATACAAATAAGTATTTTAAGGCACGACGTTAACAATTGAGTTAACATATCTATTTAGTAATTAAAAATGTTTATTTACCATTATTTATAAATATGTATTTTAAGTAACCGACGTTAACAATTGAGTTATAGTTAATTCTCATAATAGACGTTTGATATGAAAATATGAAAAACTTATATTTTTATGCTTAGTATTTATTAAGTAGAATTTTCATTTTTGGTATGATATTTGGATTTGGAATAAGAAATGATTTCATGATAAGCATTCAATGACAAAAAAATGCAAAAATGAAAATATTTGATACTTAAGAATCATGACTTATCTGTATAGGTGTTTAGTACCATAAAAATATTTTTTTTAATAGCTTCACTCGAGAATCTTTTTAAAGAATGCCTTTATATAGAAGTTTCCGTGTAAACCATAAAATAGGGTGAATTTGCTCTTATAATAAATTCAAATGCAAATAACTTACATTTGTCTTTAGTACCTTTTCTATAAAAGTTACTTTTTTTAATACATTATGAATTCTTTAAAACTATATCATAACGTGTATTTTAAGAGTTTCAAACATGATTACATGGGCAAAGTTAAGGCTTCAAACACCATTAAATCTAATTAAAAAGAGCTTTAAATCTATAGGGCTCTAAACTCTTAACGAACATCAAACACAATTTTTCTTAAATTATTGCATTAATATGGACTATAAATGTTAGTTAATCATTATACTTGATTTAAAAAGTGATTTAGTGAAATGATTTTTATCTACATGACATTTAGTGATATTTTAACTAAATAATTATTAGACACAGCCAAAACATTAAAAAAATGACAAAGATTCGTTGATTGTTTATTTGTTTGAGTTCGATATATAAGCAAGTAAAATGAGTAATTCTGAAAACGATTATTGCTTGGATGACACACCAACTATTCTTTTAACTTGCAAAGGAGTAAAATACTAAACATGAGTAGAAAAATTGCCTACAAAAAACTAATATTTTTGTAAAAAAAGATTCAAATAAATTATAAATAAATTATATTGATAAAGCTGCATAATAATCAGATAGAATTATTTTTATATCCACATGTAAAACTTAACAAAAGAACATGTCTCAAATTCTAGTGATCTTTTCATGTTCACAGTCGATCGAGCTTTAATGATGTTTAAACCATTAGATAACTTAATACCAAATCAAACATTCGGTTCTTCTATCACCACCACCGTCGACTTGTACGCGAACGTTCACAAGATCTTTGGCACCAACGTCTCGTTAGGATCACCTACTACAAAAGTTTATCTATTGATCCTACTACAAAGCAATTCAATGTTTGTTCTTCTTGTGTTGTTGTCGTTCATGAAATCTTATAACATTATTTATCTGACATTTGATATCATGCATGGTGATCTTTGAATATCATATGTGCTTACTTTCTACGTGCTCATGCTCATTCAAACCCTATATTACTCCCAACTAATAAGTAAAAAGTGATCCCCTTCAAAGTTATTAATTCTGATCAAATGTTCTTATAGCTTAATGAAAGCTAACAATGAATCATTTAAACAAATTAAGTTTGAGATTTGATCCGATCGAAACTTTCCATATTGCTAAAATGCAAAAATGTTAAGAAGTGAAAAGTTAATTCAATTCGAACAATATATTTAAACATCAAGAACCAGTAATAACCATTAAAATCCCATAATGATAGTCTAATCAAACACTAATCACCATGAAAGCTCTTAACTACTAGATGATCAAGAACATCAAAACCGACGAATCAAATCATAAATTAACAAAAAAGCTACGAAAATCAAATCATACCAGAAATACTGTAATTAGGGCTAGAAACATCACCGGAGCTTTGATTCCGCCGCTTGAGCTGCCGTTTCCGGTAGGATTGTCCGCCGGAGCCGGAGATGAAGACGGAGAAGACGACGGAGTCGGAGAAGACGGCGGAGTCGGAGAAGACGGCGGAGTCGGAGGCGCCGGAGGAGAAACGACTGGTGAAGTTGTCGTAACCGGCGCCGGAGACGAAGCGATCGGTGTATGAGCACGAGGAGTTGAAGGAACAGAAGCAGGCGCATGTGGAGACGGTGGAGAAGCTTCCGGCACCGGAGTAGCAGCCGGCGACGGCGATCTGGTGACATATCCCGGCGGAAGAAGAACATGATCAATTTTGAAAACGATTAACGGCACCGAATCGATAACCGTGGTCTCAACACGCGAGTAATCAACACCTGAATCAAGCGTAACAGAATCGCCTTCAGTTCGAACTGTCAAACCGAATTCCGAGATCTCGTTCGACGCTAACGTCCTCACCGGATTCTTCTCCGTCATCAAACTAACCTTCGGAAGATAACCAGAAATCGCGTGATACAACAGCAACGAAATAACCTCAGAATCGCTCAATCTACTCAGATCCGGAGCTCCGGAGGCGTTAAACGCACCATCCACCGGAGCAAACACCGTGAGCCCCCGCCGCTCCGCCGTGAGGTAAACCTTCAACACTCCGGTATCAGAAATCAAATTCGCAAACGTCTTACACCCTTCCTTCACCAACAAGCCACTAATATTCACATTCGACGGTGGCGACGCCTTCAAAACCCCCTCCGCAATGATCGGCGCACTGATCTCCACCACCGAGATGTTGTACGGCATCTGCATCACGGATCTCTCATACAAAGCGTCAAGTCTCGATTCGGAACCACCGGATCCGAATCCGACCTTACCTCCAACCAAATCGGTAATATTCACAAATCCGGTGTTCGCCGTTGCTTTTCCGGTGGTCTGATACAGCGTCGTGGTCATCACGCTACCACCGTTGATCTTCTGAAGCTTCGGTTTATCGAAATAGTCGAGGAGAACGTGGATGCTCAACGCGATCTTCACGACGGCGAGCGGCTGATCGGCTAGATACTCGGTGACGATGCTGTTGTTGAACACGAGGACGGTGAGCGTTTGGCGGTGGTTGATCTCGTCGTCGAGCTTTGTTGCGGTGAGATACTTGTTGAACTCGCTGTACTGTGGGAACTTCGAGAGGATGTCGGTGATGTTGTGGCTGAAGACGGTGGTGGTGATGAAGGATAGTGCGATGGTGATGATGATGAGGCGTAGGATAGCCATGGTGATGGTGCGTAGGATAAGGTGGAGGGGTGAACGTTAGGGTTTGTTTATGAGGAAGAAGATGGAGATAGTGAAAAGGTGACGGATTGTGAGGGTTTAAAATGGGGTTTAAGTTTAACCATGGTTAGGTTAAGTAATCCGAGTAAAATGGAAATTATAAGACCAGTAAAATATATATATTTATAGTTAAGACTTAAGTTATATATATATATATATTATGTGTGACAGTGTGTGAGTATTATTTTGCTTGTAAATCAGTTTGTTATTTTGTTTGATTATTACACTCTCCTAATTTTAATGATTAATCCTAACAACTTGATAAATTGAAACTCTCAATTTTCATTCTTTTTGTTTACAATAGTAATATCAGCAATATGCTATTACATATTTATATAATACTAATTATCAATTTAGTTGTGTATTGTGGGTTGTATATTATGTTTTACAAATTGTATCTCATTTTGTTTTTTGTTATTTTTTTATTTTTAACCTTGAAGTTTACATCTTTTATATTTATTTTTAATATATTTTTTCATTTTCAACTTTGATCTCGTATATTTTATCATTTAAAATTTTTTTGTTTTACGTCTAAGTTTAAAATTTCAAGTTAACATATAGGCACATGCATATGTGGTTTAATAATTTTACATCTATTTTTTTCTGTTTCATGGTCGTATTGTGTAATACATTTCGTTTGACTTTATACATATTAACACATCGCAATGCACATGCATGATTTAAAGTTTTATGCTATTTTTATGTTCGGTTTTGTTTCTTTTGTTTTATGAGTTTTTCTGATGTTGATGGTCACTCGGCGGCGTGATATTAATTGATGTTATTTGATAGAGTTTTATGCCCTCAACGTAACGTGTGGGGTTAAATACTAGTTATATATAATTTTCAATCTAACTTCATTTATGTTTATGAATGAAATGGCAAGACAAATAAAATCAACTGAAAAACGGCAAGGATACATTTTATTCCAACAAAACTACTATCTAGCGAGGAGCTAGAAAGTAACACATTACAAAATTAATTGACAACAAAAGTTAATACAGATAATTATCGGTAGTTAATAGTGATTTGAATTATTAAAAATTAATTTGTGTTATTATTTTAACAATATGATATGGTAAGTTGTATTTTTGTCTAGACGTTCGGTTTCATGTCTATTATATTTATACAAAGTAACTATTTTGAAATATTAATGAAATTAGTTGAAACCATAGACCATATAGGTTTATTTGGTTTGTCGAATCTATCAACCCGAACAGTTCAAATGTCATTTTTTAATTATGGTTAGCAATTTGACTTGATATTTTTCTTCAACCGATGGAACTAGATGTTAAGCATCTCCACGTAATAGAGAAATCAGTTATGCTCACACAAATCAATTGTCATACGCCTGAAGTTTTTATTCATGAAATTATTGTTTCTTTGTTTTCTTTTTGCACTAATATATATAATAATTACAAATCAAAATATTTTGATACAAAAAACGTGATATGCTATATATTCTAGATTTTGTACAAGTACTTACGAAGTAGTCTCCTGGGGTCCACATGGTCTATTGAACATTCAACCAATTAGTTTTGACTGTTTTTTAGTTGTAAAAACTAAGAACATGATTTTTGCTTGGAGGAAAAATGTGAATTGTATCCTTTGAAATTTTAAATTTTAAATTGACATCGACAGAGATGAAAATTGTGATTTTGTTTGAAGAAAAACATGAATTATCAAGCTATATATATAAAAAAGATACTATATATGACGACATATTTTTATAATAAATATAAGGGTTTTTTCTCTATATATATAAGAAAACAATAACCGAGTACTAAACATCATTCAGACGACATGACTTAATATATAATAGAGATAAACATGATATATCAGTTTAATTATACAAAAAGTGTCTCCTTAACTAAAATAAAAAGCCCAAAAATATAGTAGCACGCCTTTTACTTGATGGTACATATGTAATTATTGTTTAAGTGGTTTTTTTTCACATTTTACATGAAGATTTACATAATTCTCAACCAATCGTAAACTAATAATCATCTTGAACTTAACCAATGAGTCCAAACAGTAAATTTAATCGGTAAGCAAACAAGTAGTAACATGTTGGGTTGGTTTGGTTTTAAATTTAGAAGTTCAATTCCTGTGTTTGAAACACGGTTTAACTTAAAATAATTTAAAACATCACTATAAAAACCCTTTTATCTACACACATTAAAATTTGCAAGAAAAAAAAATTGTAAATTTTATGCCTCTAAGAGTTGACAAAATATATTATGCAATTATGTGACTCATCTATCAATACTAATAAAAAATTACTTTTCTGATGACACATGACACCATTATAAAGTTTTAAACTCTTATTTCCTCGCTTATATTTTCTAATAAATAATTGTATTAATCACTAATAAAATTATTCAATTCATTTTAAGATTAAAAATATTTTGTCATAATTTCAAAAAGAGATCTTTTTATAATGCAATTGCTAAATAAATAATTTTTTTATAAGATAAGAAATTTTTCTAAAACATCAAACTTTTTTATAAATAAGAATTATCTTAAAACTTGTGTTTTTAAATATAATTTCTTTATGAAACAAATGACTAAAATTCGAAAAAATTATAAGAAAAATTTTAGAAATAGAATTTTTAAAAATGTTTTGTTTGAAAAAAAATATGTAAAAAATCATTTTAATAAATTAAAACAATTCAAAAGATTTAAAAACATAGAGTTTTGAAAAATGATATTGTTGTTTTATTATTTAAAGCCCTTAGTCATATGTAATTTCAACAAAATTATATCTCAATTTATTACTTTATAATTCATAAATTTTCATTAGTAACTATTTTATATTTATTTATATAACCCGTATAATACATAAGATACTAACTTAGTAAAATTATATAAGGTGAAGTGTTTAGATGGTTTTTAAACTATGTAGCATTTGTTGTTTCATATTGTAATAATTAAAACGATAAATTACATCAAAAAGCCCGATTGCAATTTTTCATTCTCAAACATGAACATTGACAAATAGTATTATATAACTTTTATATGTCAAATATAACTTATATTTCACACAATAGTGTGAGTACACATGAACTTTGCCATAAAGACATACATCGGCATATGTAATAAGGTGAAAGGGTGTCACGCTATACTTGCTATCATCTAACAAAAGTAAAATGAAACATATAACATATACATTATGATTGATGTGTTTTATACTTAAGATGTAAGTTTTTAATAGTTGGTGAAAGTATATATACATGACCACAAGTTTAATGCAAACTTTGGGATCATAAAAGACCTATTCCATTAAAAATACATGATGAAACCTTTGAACCGAATCAAACGGTTCAACATTTCTTTTTAGCATGTTTCTAAAACCATTTTCTATCAGTTCCTCCCGAGTTTATCCTAATAACTGATAATAACTGACTAAAATGATCTATAATAACCGATGATAACTGACTAAAATGATCTTTTAATCATGAGCTAAAGGACTAATGGTCCAAATTTTCAAAACTAATTTTAGTTCTATAAGGTAGTATATATAGTTATAATTACCAAATTGAACAACAATGGTTTCGTGGTGTAGTTGGTTATCACGTCAGTCTAACACACTGAAGGTCTCCGGTTCGAACCCGGGCGAAGCCATCAATTATTTTTTTGTTGTTTCGATGGAGCTTGTTTATAAAAGTAACTTCTTTACAAATTTGACAAGCTATAACGCACAAGTTGTACTAGTGTTATGTTCAATGAAATATTTACAACCCTAAAATCTATAAGAATTTCATAATTTTGGTTTGTTTGTTTTAAATAAAGGTGGTTACTGTGTAGCAAAATCAAGAGTATTTAAGAGAAATATAATGTTTAGATTCAAGTATGATAAGTCGACCCATATTCTATCAGTCAATTGATTCATATATAACAACTTTAGAAAGATCAAATTCTATACATCACATTCTCTGTACATGTTTACAACTTCCAAAGGTCAGGTTAACTATAAGTGTGTTCTAGAATATGAAATAAAGATTGATGATCGACCCGATTGACCATACAATCATTAATGCATAACATACAAGTCAGTACTGACTTGTACCTCGGGAAACAAGAGTTGTACTTTCATGCAGACTAGCATGAATTTGGCCCCCAAACAATATGCTTAATTAGCTGCTTAATCAGGTTTTGATCTTGCTTCATGTAGCTAAAAATCTGATTCGTCTTTTAATTTTAGTTAGAGCCAAACTCTTTGTTCCATTGCTCAAGCTCTTCCCACTTGCTTTTTATAATGCTTGGTCGTATTACGGTCATCGCGCTCCGAAAATCTCCATATTTTAATCGTCTCACCTGATACGCAAATTGAATAACCATATCATAACATCATAATAACTTGAAAGCAAGTTTTGACATCAATATCCAGTTGAAATTAATTATTTACTTACTATTTAAAACTAAACATTAAATAAAAAGTCTGGTTATTTTGTTAATCAATGATAAATTATAAGCAGGGCTACCTGATCAGCTTTGACAGTGAGAATGTTAGAACCAAGCTCTCTTATAGGCATCATTGCTGCTTCCTCACACAATGCTTGCAGGTCACTCCCAGAATATCCTACGGGATCAAATGATTACTTAAATGATAATAAAAACTCATAGATAGTCTGATGCAGGATGAAATTAGGGCAAGGTGTTGGAAAAAACTAGGGAAAACTTCGATCCGTTAACTTACAAATGGGTAAGCTTACATTACATTTGATCTTTAACAGATAAAGTGAGTAATGGACGAAGTCAAAAGTGGCCTAAACTAAACCACTTTATTAAAGTTTAAGATTATTATTTAAACAATAAAATGAACAAGAAAGCATTGATGGGTCAACCCGACCTCAATTAGAATCTGTTTTGACTCTACCCAACCCAATCCTTTTGCCATCAAAAGAAAGTACAGAAAATAATTTATTTTTCTCCCTGTTATTATAATCATCCTCAGTTTCCTTCAGAAATCGAAAACAAATTATGCAATTTGAGTAAATGACACTAGTCAAAACATGTTTTCCTAACATGCTCTATTAAAAATCGTCTTACCCTCAGTGTCTTTAACAAGTCTTTCAAGATCCCCGCCTGTGCCAGAAATCAGCGTTAGGAATATCGGCAGATTTATCAGCAGGGGTATAATTTCATATATATTATTCTACAAGTTCAATCTTTATATATTCTTTAAAATTTCTTATTTACCCTTTCTGAATATCATATTTACACCTCTAATATAATTAAAATATAGTCTGCTTCACAGGGTAAAAAAACTAAAAAAGAACAATATGTCTAAGACTCTTAGTAATAGCGTTTTCCTATTTATATATTCAGAGAAACACACTGTTAAATGTAACTTATATAGTTTCATATGATATCTTTTTGATAGGGTAAATGTGATCATGAAAATTAGAAGGATATATATGAAACCGTGAACTTTTAGGACATAAATGAGATTAGCCCTTCGAAATAGAAACATGTTATAGGAGGAGCAATTTCTCACTCGGCAAAGAATACTGTTGGCCTTTGAGCTTGTGCTTCAGGAGATTTCTCCTAGAATTTGCATCTGGTAAGGGGATGTATATCTCTTCACCTGATTCATGAGTTGACTTCTATTATATAAAGATCAAGGTGCTACGATTCCACGACTTTATATAAGAATTATAATAGCACCAGCATGCTTACCAATCTCCTAAGGACGGCATCATCTAATTCTTGTGGCTTATTCGTTGCACCTGCATGAACAAGAGATCTGCATTAGTTAAAACAATATGATAATGCAATCTGGAATGACTAGAAATATGTCTTTTTCATTCCAAATTAAGAGCAGTTTAGAAACATTGTAGTGAGGTGTAAATTATGATTTATGAAGCTTACCGATAACAATTACCAGATCATCAGAGTTTGAGGTCACCCCATCAAACTGAACAAGAAACTCTGATTTCAACCTTCTGCTAGCATCATGTTCATTAGAAGTTCTTGCTGACATCACACTATCAATCTACAAGATACAAAGAGTTAAGCCAATTACATGTCAGCCACAAGTTTTTCACAAAGACTATATCCTTATAGCCAATACGTGTAAATTGAAAATTTGTATTTTCAAGTAAAAGGTTTTGACTTCTTGGTTATTTCATAAATAATAATAGAGGTCTATTTCAAACATTCAGACAAAAAAACCCTGTATCATTAACACAAAGCAGTAGCGTACTTCACCCATGAATATCACTGAGGTGTTTAGTTATTAAATGTTTAGTAAATGAGAATAAAGTTCTATCCCAGAAATTCAAAAAATCAAACATAAACCATGTATTGTTAGCACAAAGCGGTACCATACTTCATCCATGAATATCACTGAGGGTTGTCGAGATATAGCAACTGCAAAAAGGGTCCGAACAAGTTTTTCACCCTCTCCTACCTGTTCCAGTTACACATGAGCATATATGAACGAGAAAATATCAATACACACACATACATGCATGCATATATATAGGGAAGTTCAAATAAGAACCATCAACCAAAGGACACCCTTTTGGTCCTTAGATCATATTTCAATGAATGGCTATTTTGTCTCTTCCATCCATGAACGAATCACGGGCATCCCCTCATTGTCCGGTCCAAAATCAAGGGCCAAAAAACAATTTCTTTGGTTCATAACCATATAAAAGTTCTTATTTTAGCCATCCCTCTATATATGTATGTGTATGATTATATTGTATGCATTACGTAGGCAACACTTCAAAACTAGGATGATGAAAGAGAAAAAACATACCCATTTTGATGTCAAGGAGGAAGCTGAGATGCTGAAAAATGTTGCTTGTGATTCTGATGCAACTGCTTTAGCAAGCATTGTTTTACCAGTGCCAGGTGGACCAAAGAGAAGCAAACCTTTGACAACAAAACCAGGAAGACTAAACATGATTACGTATATTGGGCTGGTTAAATGGAATGGAATGAAACGGACAAGGTAATCGATATGAGTCATTGTGTTCCAGCATAAATTTATAAGCGTTTGGTGACCCTTAGGAAAGGAATGATCATTCAAGTATATAGTTTAATATGGATTATCATACCGTATGGATTGAATTAAGCTGGTAAATAAAGATAAAATTGTTTTATAATGTAAGATTTTAAAAATAAAATCATGAGATGCTACTAAACAGATGTTTTTATTAATAAGTGGCATGCTGATATCATTGAAGGGTTTGGGTTACAGAAAAAAGTATGAGAGAAATCGCATTCATTGTGAAATGATTTAATCCATTCCTTTGTACAAAACAATGCATAAAAAAGACATGTATACTCTAATTGCCAAAAAAATACCTTTAGCTGGTCTCCGGAGGCCTGTAAATAGATCTTTTCTTTTAGTTGGCAGGATTACCATTTCCAGCAAAGCTTGTTTGGCTTTTTCAAGGCCAGCTGCAATCACAATCAGCTATTAGTAAAAAGTTTTTAAATAAAATATATCAGAAATAAACAACCTAGAAGATGAATAATGTGAATGTATCTAACCAATATCTTCCCACTTAACAGATGGACTTCTGTCTACAACAACAGAATTTATCATCTCAACTAATTTTGGATCAAGACCACCATTAATTTCTTGAACAGGCTTTGAGTTCATCGTCCTGTTGCTAGGAGTGGGTGTCATAGCACCATGTAATCTGGGACCTGGAGACTTTTGTGACACTACTTTCGTAGCAGTAGACTTTGATGGAGAGACCAAATTTGTTTGTAACTGAGATGATGTTTTCTGCACATAATTTGAAAAATATATACAACATCCAAAACAAGATGCACACATTACTTCATAATAGTAGACATTTCGCCAACATTGACATCAAAGATGATGAATAAACTAGATCTATGAACTTACACTTTAGTTAGACTAATCCATACCTTGTTTATTGAGGTGCCACCTGACAAGATTATAAGAAGAAAAATGCAGCATAAGAAATTTAAGAAAACAAAACAATGATATCAAATCAGAAGACTATAATAATTATCTTAAAGAAGTATGAAATCTTAGAACCTGATCGATTTTGTAAAGTGAATAGCCTCTCAGAAACTTGACCCTGCCATTTTGATATCTTTTGACGATAAGATTTCACCTTCTCTTGTTCTCTGTTAAAAAAAGTAAGAATCACTAACTTAGTAACCATGCTTAAAAACTATGATAGAACTTGTGAATGACAAGGCTAAAATTTGTACAATAGAAATGATGGCTCTACATGGCAGCAAGATTGAAACCAAATTTTGTTTAATGATGTTAAAAGTTCACATATTAGTTTACTTTGTACACAATGCTATGCCCTCCGCTTTTTGATCACGATACCCTTCACTAGCATATGGTATCCTACCACTCAGTCTCTTAGATAAATCTTACATGAACAGAACACAAAAGTAGCCACCATATATAGCATACTCGATTACCTACCCCCCGATCCGAAACAAAGATATACACATGGCTCTAAAGTTCAAAGTGACTATTTTTTGGTGTATATACTGGACAAGTGTAATCGGGACCCTGTCAGAATCCAACAAACTTCCTGAGCTCCAGATTCTTTAGTGTCCAAAGCTCTACAAATCCAGACCAGAAAAAGTACCTACATCCTAAACTCATGCTGATCCAGAGCTTATAACAGAATGATTACAGTCCCTAAATACTCCTTGACAAACAGATGACTATACGGCATCAAACGTCCGAACATCCTAATACACAAACCATAACGAATATAAACTGGGCCGCTATACAATGCTTCAGTGCACACCATAAATGCTACCTAAAAGTGTGAACCACCACCACATGTCACAACGCTATACTCGATAAACATTGTGCAGTCCTCATGTGAAACCCAAACAGCCAATAAATACTGCTCGTCCAACCAAAAGGTAACCATTTCCATGTCTACAACTCTCTCTTTCTCGCCCCAGCTTCGTCTTAGAACACCCCAACCGCGTAACAAGATGGTTCTCTCTCACATTACTGATTAACAGGGCGAAGCCAGCACGGATATCTGCTACATTCTAACTTCATTTTCTATAGATTTTCAAAACTGTCCATTGTAACACTTACATGCTAAAACTGTTATAGTTTTTATTACAAGTTTACAATCGAGCATACACGAACGCAGTATCATTCACACTACAAAACATACAAATTAAACAACAAAACCACTACCTGGGGCTAATATACGAAGGTACAGGTGTAGCCATGGCTTCTCCCAATATACGTTGAGCATTTTGGTAATGTAAAATAGCATCATCAACTAAACCCCACTCTTCTGCCCTAACCGCTTTATCAATCTGTTCTTTTGCGAGATCAAAGTATCCTTTGAGCTTATACGCAGCCCGTTCGTTCTCCACACCTTCCATGGCTGCTCGATCACGATGATTGTTCGATGAACTAGGGTTTTGATTTGAGGCGTTTGATGGTGAATCGAGAGTAGAGAAATATGAACTGAAATTGTCGATTAATTCTTTGAAGAAACTCATATCTAAAGGGTTTTTGATCGTAATCAGACATCTGGATGATGATTATTATTGTGATTTCGTTTGATCGCTTTTGTGATTTGGTTGAAAGAAGTCATGAACTGATTAATGATTATTATTGTGATCGCTGTATAATAAAGAAAATTATTTTAAAATTCTTAAATCAATATAGGGGTGACCGTTTGACCAACCAGCGATCTAAACCGCAACCCGACTAGACCCGACCGGACCAGAGCGGCCGAAGGACCAGTCCAACCGGGGCCCAGACCCTTTGCCGATTCAGTTTGGTTGTTTTAAATTGGGTCTAACCGCCACCTGTTTTTAAAGTTTAACCAGATGATAAGAATCAAATATGTAAATAGAAGCGCATTTGTTCCTATTAAATAACTCTAACAAAAAACCTTTAGCGGTTAATGAGCGGGATACATCATTTACCGTTGAATCAAATTTTTCCTTAAAAGTGGGAGGTTGAGTCCTGATGGTAATGCTTATAAGTAAACTCTTATGTCCTTTAATTCTATACAAACGTTACATCATTTATTTTACACTCTTTTATTCCACTTTACTCACTTTATAAATCAAGGAAATACTCTTACCTATTTTCATTACTTTTTTTTCTATTTATATATTAAAATATTGATTATGTGTGCAAAACATTCAAACTCTTATATCTGTCATAATTCAGTTCGGTAACAATTAACGCCCTATAACGCTCTGTTCCCGAGTCTCATTTAAGAAGAGAAATGGAAGGAAATGAACGGAAAGTGAAAAATAGTTGTGTTCCCGAGTTTTTTAAGGAGTGAAATGGAAGAAAACAAAAAAACTTTGTGTTTCCGAATTTTTTAAAGGAAGGAAATGGAAAGAAACGAAAGGAAAAATTTTAACAATTTTCCCTTCTAACTTTCCTTCCAAAACGGAAGGAAATGAAAAGAAAAAAAATTAAACACATAAATTTCTTATTTCTTTTCATTTCCTTCGAACTCTGAAACACGAAAATTTAAAACGTATTTTCTTTTCTTTTCATTTCTTTTCTCTCTTTAATTTCTTTTCTCTTCATTTCTTCTCTCTCGTTAATTTCTTTTCACTTCTTTTCTTTCGTTTATTAATCTCGGGAACACAGCGTAAGAGTGGAGTTTCATGTCCTGATTAAGTCAACATCAACCTTAACACCCTGGATGTTTAGGCATGCCAGTAAGGTGCAAATAGTGTGCCTAATAATCGAAAATTTATGAGTTTTAGTCTTGCACTCTAAAAAAATAAAAATAAAAATCTTTAAAAATTTAGGTGTTTCTGTTAAAAGAAAATTTTATCCTATATATTTTTAAGCCTAACATTTAAATAGGGTTTATTTTATCATATAACTAGATACGCCGCCATTCACATAAAATCTTGTTATATTTATCTAAACAAACTCTTGTCGGAACTAGATGTGCTCAACACTACAAAATTGATTATTGAGGTTCCCACTTTGCAGCATATTCAAACACTTTTTAGGTGTTATTTGTTTCAGTCTCTTAATGATTTAGGGTTCTTAATGATTTCATTCAAAAATTGCCAAACAAATACTTAGTAATTAACCATTATTCATAAATTGCATAAAAACACATCAAAGTTGTGATTTTCAAAGTTAATTATGATATTATTTGTTGAGCTATCACTTAATCTATAAGATTATTCATATATATTTGTTATTATAGACGGGCAAGTTAGATGTTGACTAACACTTGAATGCTTCCATTAAACTTGCGATCCAGTCGAACTTTGTATCTATCAAGTTATAACCATTTATAATAAACTAATACTAGTCCTTTTCATTGTAGACGATCACACATAAATGAAACATTATTAAACTTCTTAGAATCTTAACACATATATTTGTCTTCTTTATAAATGATCTGCAGAAGAATATCCTGATCTGCATCATTTGATAATGATTTAGATTTAGATGCACATAGAAATAATAAGTTTTCTTCTTGTTCTTGTTTTTCCACTTCATAGTCTTGAAGTATACAATATGTTGACTCATACGTACATGACACATGTTTTTCTTCGGGTCAACAGTCGCATACACACAACAGTATAAGCTGATGAGTCAAGGGGCGGACCTTGAGCAACGGTAAGGATCCTGTCATGTGACCCCGAGTCGTAAAAACAACTCTTGCAGAAATACATGATAAGAATGCGTATATCAAGCTCAAGTGGCCTGACCCCGCCTCGTGCACTGGCTTTGCTCTTTTTTCTACCTAAAAAAGTTGAATGAGACTGAAAAAGACAGATTAAATGTGTTAATAAATCCTCCACCTCGCAAACACCTCTCTAATCTGCCTTTATATTGCACATGCAATATATGATCATTCTTGTATTCCTCTCCAAAATGGACTATCTTCATATCATCTTCACCTCTTTAGCTACAACACTGCTATTGATTTTCCTATCCTTTTTATCTCTCATACTAAGAATCTTCATCGGAAAATCATTAAAAGATCCACAACATCCTCCGGTTATTGGAACTGTTTTTGGTCAACTCGTCTACTTCAATAAACTTCATGACTACTTTACAGATGTAGCCTTTAAACACCCTACTTTCAGGCTTCTTGCCCCTGATCAATCTGAATTATACACTACTGATGTTCGAAATATTGAACACATACTTAAAACCAACTTTGATAACTACTCGAAAGGAAAGGGAAACAAGGATGTTATAACAGACTTATTTGGCAACGGGATCTTTGCTGTTGATGGCGTTATGTGGAAACAACAGAGAAAGCTTGCAAGTTTTGAGTTCTCAACACGAGTTTTGAGAGACTTTAGCTGTTCAGTTTTCAGAACAAATGCAACAAAGTTGGTTCGAGTTGTTTCTACGTTTTCCGAGGACAATAAAGTTTTTGATATACAAGTAAGTGTTTTCCAGGAACTCGATCCATATGTTATTTTGTTTATAAGTGGCACAATCATCTTTCCATCATGATCCTTCAAGATCCAGCCTTATTATGATCACCTTAACTTTTATTAGTGTGCTGTCATCTTTGATCTTGGCTAGACACAAGAATCCTGTTGTAGATTCAAACAGTTACATGAATACTACTTGAAAAACAGTATGCTATGATTAACCTGTTAAACATGGGTAAATGTTCCCTGCGAAGTTAAACGCATGGTGTAGAGTAATCTTATACAACGGTGGTCTTACATTCAACCATGTGTTGCTCACTATAACTGTTATTAGCAAAACATTTTTGGCCTATTTGCTTACAAACATGTCAATTCTAGTTATTTTTTATCTCGATTAGTTCAAAAGTTTAACTACAAAGTGAACATATTAGATGGGTGGAACGGGTTGAAAGTCTCCAAGAAGGATATTTTTAATGCATATAACCTCATAAATCGTTATGTTAAAAAATATGTTTACTTTAGTAATAATATAGTGTCTGTTAAAAAAAGAAAAGAAAACGTAAGCAGACCGTGCTAAAAGGTTGCCCATTTTGATTCGAACCCACTACGATCCATTACCTATTGCGCCCAACTTGCCACCACATAAGCATGTTATCATCTTGTGGCTTAATTACACAGGGAAAGTTTCCTTTAATTAATACTTGTTTATGAAATTTGATCCAAAAGGCATTTTTTATCCATAAAATTCATTAGACGTGTATAAAATTGTTCTTTGAAGTGATACAAAGTTGTTCACATGTCATAGAGTGATATTTCGGTCACTTTCTTGTGAAACATGGCTTGTAGCACTTATTATATATTCCTGTTATTATAATATCATCACTTTTTCCCTTAAAACTTGCAGAATTTGCTTATGCAATCCGCTTTGGATTCGATATTCAAAGTTGGGTTTGGAGTAGATTTGAATTGTCTTGAAGGATCTAACAAAGAAGGGGCTGCATTTATTAAGGCTTTCGATGACTCAAATGCGCTAATATATTGGCGCTATGTAGATCCCTTATGGAAGCTCAAAAGGTTTCTTAACATTGGCTGTGAAGCTTCTCTAAGAAACAACATCAGATTAATAAATAATTTTGTTCTCAATCTGATCAGCAAGAGAAGAGAACAACTTGAAACAAACCAACATTGTGTGAGTTCTATTTCATCCCTGTTGACATCTTTGCATTACCATTCTAATTTTGACCATAACTTAATAAGTTCATTGACTTTATCAAGAATGAGAAAGAGGACATACTTTCAAGATTTTTGATTGAGAGCAAGAAGGATGCAACGATGAATGATCAGTATCTAATGGATATAATCCTGAACTTCCTTTTAGCTGGTAAAGATTCCAGTGCAAATACACTTTCCTGGTTCTTCTACATGCTTTGCAAGAATCCGCACGTGCAGGAAAAAGTTGTTTCAGAAATCGAAAAGGTTGTAGGAAATAAAGAAAACGGATCTAGAGTCGAAGATTTTGTGGAAGAAATAAATGATCAAGTACTTGAGAAAATGCATTATCTTCATGCAGCTTTGACTGAAACCTTGAGACTATACCCTGCAGTCCCTCTGGTAACTACAAAGATTTCTAAGCAATTGACTTTTAGACCATTATACTTGTCTTTTGTTCAAACTTATAATCTTTCTTGTCAAAATGGTAAAACAACGCTATCGTTTGCAATATTAATTGGCATTTTTTCCCTCCAGAATCGCTTATACCGCAAAAGTGTGATGTTTCTGTTTCATTCTTTACAAGAATGATGACTTATCTTTGCTTCTAGAACAAGTTATGTTATGTTCAATCTTGTTGTGTTTTGTTTGTAAATTTTAGGATGGAAGAGTTGCTGACATGGATGACATTCTTCCAGATGGATTCAAGCTGAAGAAAGGTGACGGTGTGTACTATATGTCATACGCGATGGGAAGAATGCCATACATCTGGGGAGACGAAGCTGATGATTTTAAACCTGAAAGATGGCTTAATGATGATGGAGTTTTTCAACCTGAATCTCCTTTCAAATTATAGCATTTCATGTAAGTAATCTCTTTACTTAAACGTTTATGGGTTGATGATATGAAAACTTTATAACCTTTAACAAAGTTAGGATAGTGGATGCTCTAACAAGTTAACTTTGCAGGCGGGTCCAAGGATTTGTTTGGGGAAGGACTTTGCTTACCGTCAGATGAAGATAGTGTCGATTTCTCTTCTATATTTCTTTGTGTTCAAATTAGCTGATGAATCAAGAAAAGTGACTTATCGTACCATGTTTACTCTTCACATCAATGGAGGCCTTCATCTTCTTGCAGTTCCAAGAGCATTACGATAAGATCAGTTCTAAACGAAGTACTATGCACTCATTTGAAGTCCTTTGGCTTTTAGGTTTCATCTTGTTCTATACTTCAACATGAAACCCGGAAGCAAAGAGAGAGAGAGAGAGAGAGAGAGAGCGACTACAAATGCATTATATTTGTACATCAACATTTGATAATTCGTTTGAGCTTTCAAGACAGACTGTCTTATGAATCTATATAAATTGGTCGGTGTGTGCGCACTCTCATTTGCAACTTGCATATATGCTAAGGTTGTAAATACTTGTTAAGGTATTAATTGTCTTCTTGTCTTACCCAATCAATGCAGTTATGATTTGTAAATATAGCTAATGCATGATATCGAGGCTAGAGAGCACACAAAACCGAAGAACCAAACTATCATTGAACAAAAGTGGATCAGAGCTGGTTATGTTTTTGTTCGGTTATTGATTCTGTTTTTAAACTGATTTGAGGTTTATAATTTTTGTATAAAGGTCAAACAAGTATACGCTTGATGACTAGTGATGGTATTCTTGTGGGTTTCATCGGGAAAATTCAATATGATAGGTTGGGTTTAATGGGTTATGTGATTTACCATTATCTTTATAAGATTGGTACCTCTATAGAAAATGATAATACTATTATCTTTTGAAGGACTTAAAAGTTTTAAGAGATAAATGTAGATGACTTTAGACATTTGAGAAGCAAGTCACAGGCATGCTACAAGTCCCAAACAAAGTCTATAACATACAATGTAGCGAAGGACAAAGCACCCATCATTGACATCATGCATTTGAACCCCAGAGTGATTCTTTCAAGCTTGACGTTTTCGGTTGACGTTTCAAATATTCTTAAACCATATCTAGAGGGCGGAAAGCTTAAACTAGTTATCAACCCGAACGCCCCTTTTTGCTTTGATGACATAGTCCAACCTTTTGAGTACTTAGAAACAAGAATGAAAAGAAAAATCATCATATCGACTTTTCCCTTTTAGTGTTCTTCCTTTGTTGTGGAAAAAAGAGAGAAAGCATCATCGAATTCATGTAATGAAGGTTTCGTGCCTTGTACTAATTTAGCTTCTCCATCATGAAAAAAAAGTCATAATAAGATAACTAAATACTTAAATGTGTTGAAAGCGCTAAGTATGGTCTTTAAATTGACATATTCGGTGCTTCACTTAGCTCATGTTTTGCTCAGGGGCCGAGGAGGGGCCCTTCGATCCCTACACTTTGTGCATAAGGCTATCTCCTACGGTCAGAACCCATGACTTGAAGGTATATTTATAAACAAAATGGTTTATCAATACATCGTTTTATTGAACTTGATGTGAAATTAATTATCCAACACAAAAGATCTTTTCTGCACTAGAATACAACATGTAGTTACATCTTAAATAAACATACAAGCTCAATGGCCACTTTCATAGTGGCATCAATTTACAAGATCAAAGTCAAAATTTGCATAAGGGCCCCCTAATGTTCATGTAACATTCTCAAATCGATATATACGAAGCCGAGAGAAATATATCACATCATGACAACAGTCGGTAATTTAATACGAGCGTATTAACTCAAGAAACCTGCCACACTCGGCTTCTGGTAAACAGTTGAAAACTTGACTTTCCCCAGAATTATATTAAATTAGCATCTAATCCGATGATCTTCAAACTCAGCCTACAAGCAATAAGAATATCAGAAAGTCAAAGGTCAACATTCAAATATCAAGTTTTCACTCATGCTTAGGGCTGCAAACGAATTGAACGTTCAGCGAACAGTTCGTGAACTGTTCGACAGGAAGTTCGTTTACGTTCGTTTGTTTAGTAAATGAATGAACATGAACAAGAAAATTCCGTTCGTTTAGTTAAACGAACGAACACGAACACAATTCACGTTCGTTCATTTATGTTCGTGAATGTTCGATAATGTGTTCGTTTATGTTCGTTAGTTTCGTTCGTGAACATTCGATAATGTTTCGTTTATGTTCGTTAAGGTGTTCGTTATATTCTTAATTATTGTGTTAGTTATTTTTATGATTATTATATCAAGTATTTTTTGGTATTTATGTTAACTACTTATTTATTTTTATTGATTTTGTGTAATGTTTGTAATAAAAAATATAAATTTTATTCTAAAATAAATCTATAATAATTTGTATTCATTTGTGTTTATGAGTTTTTTTGTGTTCGTCATGTTCATGAACAGTTGGTTGTGTTCGTTTGATTTCGTTTGTGTTCATTTGCGTTCGGTAAGTGTTTGTGAACAGTTCATGAACATGTTCGTTTTCTTAATGAACGAACACGAACAAGAAATCTCGTTCGGTAAGTGTTCGTGAATAGTTCATAAACAAGTTTATTTCTTAACGAACGAACACAAACAAAGTCTTGTTCGTGTTCGTTCGGTTCGTTTGCAGCCCTACTCCTGCCAATAATAGAATATACTCACTTTTGTCCCATGAAAATTGTATAACTTTCTGTTAAGGATACGTTCAAGATTCAACTACTCATCTGAACATTGTTATCATTTAAAAAATAAGATTATTTTACTATAAATATATATTTTACAAATTTGCTAATTGCAAACATTTTTTTAATATTCATCTATTCCAATAAACTGAAACCTATAACAGAGTTTCAGTAAATGTAAAATAACCTTTTAACCTAAGCCTTTGGCCTAATGGTACCTAGATGTGTTGTATGGTGTCCCTTCCCAAGAGGTTGTGGGTTCAAGTTCCGTTATGGACAAGCATAAATAGAAGTAGATTTAGAGTGTGTGAGTTCGCCATTCAAAAATAAATAAAAAATTATAACCTTGGGAAGAAGTCATAATGTTGCCGACATTTTGCTATTCATCATCGCTCGAAACACTTGCCAAGCTCCTCCTTGACTGACGTGTGCCCCTCGGCAACCCTATTATTCCACTTCCTGCTCGCCGAACAACCTTTGTGAACTTGACCTGAAAATGTTGGATTATAATTCACAATTTTAAGTATATTATCAGTGATTCGTCCGGTCAGTTAGTTTTTAGCTGTTTTACACTTTTACAAGCATGCTTTATACACCAACATCATGATGTTTTTATGGTTTGTTGTGGATGACCTCATACATACAAGCTACCACAGAAGCATGATTAATTCTTTCAAGAAGTTGATTATAAAGGATTTTGAGATGACTGATCTCGGGTTATATAAACGAGCAAACAAACCCACCCAGTAAAGTTCCACTCAAGTGGTGGGCTTTGGGGAGGATGAGGTGAGGGCAAGTCCTAACCCTACCCTAATGGATAGAGAGACGCTTAATTTTTCAATCACAAAGCTCTCGTATCAATTGTGAACTTGCCGGTGTTCAAGGAATCAAGTCTCTTGTGTTTGGTTAATCTTGATTGCGTCAACAAGTACGGGTCATGGAGCTAAACCCGTGGGTTTTATTTGAATAAGTTAGCAATTTAATTATTGTTGAAAGGGTCAAATAATTGTTTTGTTGCATTCTCACAATTCTTTAGGAAGAATCCTTTCGAAGAGGTAATAGCAAGTGTTTATTTGTTGCAGAAGTTAGTTTCTTATTTTGAATGGGTTCTACTTTTCGTTGCATGTATGCCTATTAAACGATTCGTTAGGTTGTTCAATAAAGTAACCAGCTTTTGTTTTTATCTTTATGCAGTAGCACACTTCCTTTTTTAACATAAGCAAGTCATATTTCTTTATTTTATCGTGTACGTAAGCTTTATATTGTGTTGATCTTGGGTTTGAACCAACATCTCGTTCCAAATTTTATAGCAAGAAAAGAGTTTGTTGAAGACGTATAGAAAAGGAAATTGATTTGAACTTACAGCAGGATTTGTGAAAATTATTAATTGTTTGTCAGATGTTGACACCACGAGATTAGTGTTGTCCTTGTTCATCGTCATTGCCGTTATATCTTGCCCTTTTTCTAGTCTCATTGAGTGAAATACCTGTTAAAATGCACGCTCGTCAAATTCAGAATCAATACCAAAATTGTACATTTTAATTTCTATAAAGGTTAGGTAATGTACTTTATGCTGAAATCTAGCATATAGTTACAGTTTTCATAAGACTGTCCACAACGCTAACAGACGCCCTTCTCACAAATAGTCCCAATCAGCATGCCACATCAGTTATCCACTAACTTCATCCATCCTTCCCACAATCAACTTTAACCCCCAACACAATCCTTCCCACAAACAACTATTAAAAAAACAAAACAACACACATTTTTGTGTGTGGGCCCCACAAAATGCATCCATGGAGCCCTTGGAAAAGGGCGGGTGAAGGATGGATGGGCCTGCACAACGCAGCCCTTCCGAAGGGCGGCAGGAAAAGGGCTAAGGGCGGTGTGTTGTGGATAGTCTAATGATACTTAAAGCATTGATGATTTGTACAAAAAACAAAAAAATGATAAAAAAGTATTTGCAAGTCAACCCATACCCGACAACCCAATTTGACCAAATTATTTCTAACCCAATACCCGACACTCATTTTTCCACCTCTAAGAGCGAGTATCAAATTATCAGTAATTCATTTCCCAATCATACCTTGAGAGTATGCAAATCAATGAGACAGATTGAAGGAGATGTAACATCTAATCTCTCAATTTCATCAGCTTCATTTAACCCAACATCACAATCACTAACAGAACACGAGTTTAATCCAGCCAAAACATACCTCCCATCAAAAGAAATCTCCATGCAACTAATGCTACAAGATTTAGGAAAATGTGCACGTGCAATTAATGTCCCATTAAGAGTATAACTCGTAAGAGCACGTGCTGTATTATTCCAAGTGACCACAACCCCATTCCTTGAAAGCCGAACCATATCAGCCTTCACACCATGAAGCTTTTTGAGCAACCGGCCCCGACTCACTGAGTGAACCAAAACATCTGAAAAATAAGAGCACGAGGCAACAACCCCGAGATCTGAATCCACACAACAATCAATTATTTCACCCAGATGGCCACGGAGAACCTGAATGGGACCCTCTATACGCCTTCTGCGGACTTTATCAAGGAAACAACTGGCAGCAGTTGTAGCACTGACTGAAGTTGGTGTGATTGAGCCTGTGGGTGGTTCTAACATGATGCCTGACCGGAATCTTGGTGACCGGTGTATTCTCCATACTAGAACCATCGTGTCTCGGGACCCACTCACGAGGTACTTGCTATCAGGTGATAGAGATAAACAAGTTACAGGTGCACAATGTCCTTTTGCTATTTCTAGGGTTTTTGCTCCATCAGGTGATACTAATCTGATACTGTTGTCCACATGTCCACCTAGTATAAGGCCCAAAAGAACAAAGTGAGTGCTTTACTCATGATTAGAGGTGATAATCTTTGCACTTTTACTAGCGAATGGGTCAACTCGGGTTCTGTTTTATCTCTCAAAAATTTGATGGGAAAAGTCAAGGAAAAATTAGCCTAAAAAGGAAAATGGTCGAAAACCGTTGCGTATATGATGTGTACAACGATCAAAATCATACTATTTTGTAAAATGAGATTATTATTGAAATAATGTAATACTTGTAATCACAGTTGTCCCATTAAATATTTGTAAGTACTAAATGTTTGGGCCAACCCAACCCAGTGTGTTTTGACCCATTACCCAATCCATTACCCGTGATAACTTCATTGTTATATGTGATGGATATGACTGAAGTGCTCCTAATTCCTGAAGCTGCATAGGCATGAGCCTGAGGATATGTAAATTTCTCTGAACTGGGGGCAATTTTACGTCTGAATATACGCATGAAACCCCCACCACGACGTTTATTTAAATTATTTTTTCCGGGTTGGAAGACAAATGGCATTCCATGTCCATCAGGTGTGTTGGGGTGCCATTGGTGTAATGCTATGCTTGCTGACGGGAAATTTGTATCAACAATTACTAGAGCATTTGAAGTTGCATGAATGGCAGATGCAGGTAGATTGCAACGTTCAGCAGATGTAACATTATATTGTCTGACTTCTTTGGGATTCCGAAAGATGGTCTGCCATTACAAAATTGGTCAAACAAGTAGATATTTCCATATGAATCTATTCATCTTTAAACAAATGTAAGAATTAAGACACATAAGGTGTTCAGTCTTATTTAAGAACCTGGATCCTTGTGTTTTGATGTGTGTTTCTAGTGTTGAAGCAACATAGCATTTTGAAACCTTTTAAGAATTACTGTGCTTGAAATGCGGTGATCAGTTTTATGTTTTGACAAAGAGAATCAATTTTTGATTATGTAATTATTTAGAAGTTAAATAACTAGTTATATACTTGCTGAAACAAGGTTGATTATTTAATTACAAAATCAAATTAACTATTCACCCCTTCTTCTAACCTAAGTTGATAGACTTCTACTCTCATTTTACAAATCTCTCAACGTTGTCACTAAAAAGTCTCTTTTGGCTATTTTATCTATTATTTCGTCAAATAGTCACATTTGACAATGACTCAAATATATATATTCATCTGATTATTACAATTTCAAATTGCTAAAACACATTTGAATGCCTTTTTCTGTGGCCTGTTTTACTATGACTGACTATTTGATTTGTATCACTCAGATCACACAACCATTTTTAAATGTACACATCTAAACACCCACAAAGAGTCAAATAATCAGTTTAGTAGTAGTTTAAACAAAAGTGAGTATCAAAAGCTAGAGTGAAATTACTTACCTGCATATGAAGGACATCTAAAAGTGGCATCTTCCTTATATGAGGGATTGTCAAAAGACGTGATGGGGTTTGTCCAAAGTAAGCAACTTGATCTTGTACAGCATGCCTCTGGACCTTTTAGCAGGTTCCAATCAAAATTTAAAAAAAAAAATTTAATTATAATATAGTCCATGTATCCCATGAATATTCCAATGTTTTGATCAAGCACATAGTTTGAGGAAAACGCTGACTTTTAACCTAATGTCTTAATTGAGCTTCAATAATGACAAAATATGGGATCTTGTAGATCCAACTCATAATCACCCATTCTCTATAAGGGTGTCAAAGGGAAAGCAAGTAAATTCGGATTAAGAACTTGACAAAAAGAAAAGAGTTTCATCTTAATAGCATAAGGAGCAGTAAATAATGAATAAGCATACTTACTGGGTCCTGAATTCTGTCTATATTGACACCCCCTTCATAGGTGACATAAAAAAATACATTGTTTGCTGAAATAGCTTCTTTCCCTTGTTGCTTGTACCTAAATATTATAAAAACTTTAATGAAACTCTTTTTCCTAGATGGAAAGATGTTAGGATAAAAAGGTTTTAGAGACAAAAGAATTCATCATAGGTGGTCAAGTTAGACCAAAAGGTATTATATATTGATCATGAATTGGGTTCGTGGTGGTTCTATATATATACAAACAAACAAACATACCCAACTATATCCACTCATAGTGAAGGATCGGGGGAGGGTGGGATGAAGGCAAACTGTATCTCTATCCTACAGGATAAAGAGGCCGCTACCAAAGTGACCGCCTATTAAACAAACCCCTCCTCTCCCCTCCCCTTCCTTTTTTTGTTTTCTTAATTTTAGAGTACAACTAGCATAAAAATATCTATCAATAGCATAAATAAAACAATTAATAAGGCATGAAAGGAACACTAAACACCTAACAAAGTAGCTAGCACTCCATCCAAGTAGTAAGGCAAACACTAAGTGTAGGTCAGCCAAAGGTTCTATGTATAGAGTATCATATTACACAGATACACTTTCTAGGTTATTACAGTTAAAAACATAACTAATCCAATACGCCCCTGCAAGCTAAGGATAGGAGTGATATAAGATATGTAGCTTGGATAATAAAGCGAGAAATGTAGGAATCGATAACAACTTATAAAGATATTAGCAATTAGATCACTATATCAACTTCCACATGGTTTCGGACGAGGTAGATATGGCTACATTGAAGTAAAAACAACAATTAAAGCCATTGTGATAATGAGACTAAAGTCTGATACGGATTTTGGAGAAATTTTTTGGGTGTAAACATAAACGGGCACGTCAAACGATGCTAAGTTTGTTTTATCATGTGTGAGATGCTAAGTTTTAATAGGAAACTAAAAAATATGTCCATAAATGTGTTACCTACAGAATTAATGTAATAAAGCTCACCCAAATATGAGATCAATCCATTCATGCAAATGTGCGGATACATATTCACTCTCTAGAGCCATTTGATGCTTATGCATGAAATCAACAGGGTTTTCAGCCCAAGGGGGAAGCCTAACAGAATCTGAAAACAGGAACAATATTAAAATGTATAAAAAAAGATGACTTCAAATTAGAAATGGTAAAAGTATTTGAAGTTGACACCTAATTTATCTCCAAGTTGTGTAGTACCAAAATCAACTGCATTCTCATTTGTCAAAATTTCAGGAAGGTAAAACATCTCAGGGACCTTCGACATAAATATCAACATAAAAGATGTGACCAAAATAAAAATATAATAATAATCTAAATGTAGAAGCAAATTAGAGAAATAAACTTCGTACTAGTTCCTTCACATCATTCATGTCCTCTAAAACTCCATTCCAAGTTGCACTAATATCTGAAAACATCTTGTCAGCAAGGTCAAATTTCCACCTTGTAATCGAATTGAAAGAGTGGTAAATGGTTCAACTCTCATAAGATAATACGAAACCTGTCACAATAAACCAAAAGGTCATAATCTTGTTAAACAGAGATATAACCAAAGGATTTATTAACAACATTTCTTGTAATAACATGTGCAAATATGGACCCATAAAAAATGATAGAAAACCTACTATCCCAGCAGTCGAGTAATGTGAACCATAATGGTACTTGGGTATAAAGGGATCGTTAAGGCTGGAGTATTTTTCTTGGAACCTTTTTAACCGGTCATCATTTAAAGCTCCAATTGGCTGCAAAATAGTGTCGTCAACATTTTAAGTTAAACTTTGCAGCGCAAGTTGAAAAAGAAAATAATTCTTTTTTTCACAAAAAGGAAAATAAATAGACTGCTGTGACCTTTGAAAGATCCCGATATGAAGAGGGATTGGCAAGATCCAAATGAGTTGACTTATAATCTGAAAGAATCCAAGGGAAAATGGGATACTGCAGTGAAATACAAATTATTACTTTCTACCCTAATCCATTCATTTTTGTAATAAAGTTAGAATATTAATTAACAATATATCCTAATCTACCTGCGTGATGTCATTATAACTACGGCCAGCCAGTGTGTTGAGCTGCATTAAATATTCAAAGTTGCTTATCTGCAACAGCATTAGTTAGCAATTTTAATTGCTCCAATTCAAACTATAAATGGTGAATATAAAAGACTACACAAGAAATTCAGCAAGTCGATCAAGTTTCATGGTACCTCCCAGCGTGACCAGCGTTCCATAAGTTGAGTCCGTTTGAGAAGTTGGTCAGGTCTCTAAGACAAAGATAAAAGCACTTTGAAATATTTTTTTGAAAAAAACCGATACACCTGGTTTCTATTTGAAATGCCCCATCATTTCTTGGAAAGTTTTCACATTACAGCTACCACATAACCCATTGTTGTTAGAGGTAGCAAAATGGGCGGGTCAGGCTCATTTTGGTGAAATGGATTTACCAAAAACTGTTTATCCAGAATCTTCTAACTATTCTATACATTATTAGCATGTCAAATTCTAAGGAAACCATGTTCAAGTGCAAGTTATCTATGGAACTTATTGGTGTGTCAAATATGATTACAAAACTTTTACATTTCAAACCATAATCTAAATTTTTGAACATATAAATTAGGTTGGTTTATGCATCAAAATACATTTTGGGAGACTTTGAACCATTTCCACCCATTTATTTTTAACTAATTCTTTTATTCTGTTTTACCACTAAAATTGTAGTTTATTTAAAAAAGAACCTGAGTCGTCAAGTAAATATTGTTCAAACGGGGAGGACGTGCATGAACAATAGCTCGATATGCACTGGTTCTAGCCTCAGCACTCTGGAAGAAGATAACACAAAATTAGACTTACAAGCTGAAGGTCAAAGGTTTCACTTTAACTTTTTTAACATAAGATATAGTTACATAGAGGAAATAAAATACCCGAAAATCAAAAAAGAAGTTTGACCGGTCAAGCATAAATAATTCCAGAGCGCTTCTCCGTAGAAGATATCTGTAACAACAGTACAACTGTGAGACTGGTTTGAACAGTGAAATTTAAAGGAAGACAAAAGGCAATTTATAGAGGAATATCATTCAAGACTAAACCATATGCCCATGTCTAACCAGAGTTTGTTCAATCCCGAAATAACAAACATAAATAAATAACTTAGCTGACCTCCTATTGTGTACTTGATGAAGAGAAGCCATTAACCAGCTCCGGTCTTTATACTCAACATTTTTCTCAGATTTATCAACAAGAAAGTTAATTCTCCTAGTTGTTATCTGAGAACAAAAATATGAATATTTGTAGGCTACTTTCACCAGTTATAAAATAGTAAGTACCGGAAATACAATATTCTTTTTAATGGTTCAGCACTATTGCTAGTCAATGTAACAAATTATAAACAGAACATATGCATAAATTAATTTGAACTTTAAGCATTAGTCCTAAATGCTAACTAAGATATTTCAAGTAAAAGAACAAACAGAACCCCAAGGCCTTTTTTTATCTTCTTTGAATTTTGCAACATTCTTTTCTGTTGGAAGAATTATAAATTCTATAAAAAAAGTTCTTTATTTATCATTACTAAATGCATTACTGGAAATCTCAATGACAAGTGTCAACTGCATTGGGACAAACGTAGATGTGATCGTTTGGACCCATTCACTTAACAATGGATCAAATGGGTTGATGTTTTATAAATAAAGGGTCAAATGATTAAACTTGTCATAATTCAACCAAAGTGCATCTCTAACAAGAACAATATCTTTATTTCTTTCTTTTTTTTTCAAATATACAGGTATTGTTATTGAAATTATATATTTGTAATCATATTTGAACCATTAGCCATAAATAACTAAATGGATAAAAAGACTTTTGGGTCAACCCAATCTGTACCAAAAGATTGGGTTACCTGAAATTTTACCTTTTTTGACAACAACATTTTCAAATTTTCCCTGCTCTAGCTACAAGTATCATAAACTCAAAGGTTACCTGAAATTTTCCATGTTGAACTTTTAGTGGTTGAACCATTGATGCTGGAAGCTCAAAAATAATAATTTCATACTGTTCACTGGGAATGTAGCCTGGGCGTGGTGCTGATGGGCTCTGTGCCAGATCTTGATAATTTGAAACCTGAGGTTCAGTAGAATCCATTGGGACCTGCAGCTGCTGTTCTACAGTTGCAGAGGGTCTTGTATGGATATCCTCATACAACCACATCTCATCTGTGTTAAGATCCGTGTTTATTACTGAATCTTGTTCATCATCTGCGTTTATTACTTCTGTTGCCAGAGATTTTAGAGCCAAAATGGAGTTTTCTTTATCACGTTCCAGCTGCGTAGGATCGTGGCCAATTGCAGTAACACCAGAATGATCTGAGCCCTTAAAGTCCCTCCTTAAACATCTACGCATCCTTGAAGAACTTTCCATGTGGTCAATTTTCCAGAAGACCTATGCATTGGAAAAAGTTCCATTTTTAATTATTTACAACTTCTATTGTTTCCAAATTTTGGAAGAAATAACAGCAACTTTTTCTCATATAAATAGACACTCACTTCACTGCAACTTGCTTCACTACAAATGTCCAAAATAGAATCTTTTATGTATAAATAAATCATATGCTAAATTATTAAAAAAAACTTATTAGAAAGCTACAAGTGGGCTAGTGTATAAAGCATTCAAAAGTTTATGGATAGCAAGGAGATTAGGTTTAAGAAAGAAAAGGTTTATACAATGCCGATATGATATGTCCTGGCATTTGGATAAACCTCTAATAGGTTGTCCATAGTTGTTGCGATGGCATTTTTTACTCATTTGTAGATAAATGTGTTAATTTGGGTTTCAGCTTTTCTCCAATGGTATAAACTAAGGACTGGCTATAATTTAAATAGTTAAATGAGTTTAAAGCAGTCAAAAAGTTATCCAAAAGCATAAAACCACTATATAAAAATGAAATAACACATTAACTATTTACTATATTCAAAATATTAAAGGCCAGACCAACATAACCAGGCCCATTTTGACCCAACTGGACTCATTTTCACCCAAACTCGTTTTGAGTGACACTGATAGTGAATGACACCAATTCATAAAATCCAAGAAAATGAAGAATCGTAGCATACTCGTTTAGGATTGCAAAGGTTATTTCTCAATAATCCAAAAAGATTGTCGGTCTCAATCAAATAATGTATGAGTTTACGCCACGCACGAATACCAGTACATAAACGATGCCGAGCTATAAAATCAACTCGAGCACGTCTATCAACCTGTAAAACATAAAAATTATAATCAATCCTGCATTTAACTTTTGAAACGTTGTATAATATAAGTGGTTACCCAAGTATTCAACTTTTTCGTTAATTTATGTGTTGACTTGATGTAACTTTTCAAATACTTGGGCAGCCACCACAAACATAATTTCTATAATATCCCGGTAAGAAACAAAAAACTAAAAGAAGAAAAGAGAAATAAAGATACCTCTGATCGTTGAATGTTTCTAGCAAAAGCTAAACTTCCAACAAGAAGAGCAACAAACTTATATGATAATGCATTGAAATCATTCCTGTAAACCGATTTTGAATCAACCGACTGCAAGCATTCCATCCAAGCGGTTCCCATTGATTCGGAACATTCCATCGCATCACACGTTCCATGTCACTTTTACTCCGCCTCTGTGCTGATGTGGCCATAGCCACAGCACTAAGGCCTCTTCCAGAACCAATTTTTGCATTTCTTTCAAGATCACGAGCAGCAGCCAAAGCAGCTGCACGTGCAGTAGCTTTGTCTTTTAAAATAGCAGCTGCTTTCTTGGATGCTTTTAAGGGTTCTTGAAAGCTTGAAAATGTATGAAGTTTTGCTGATTTTCTTTCGAGTAAGGTAGACGAGTCGCGTTTTAAATGCACGTTTATGACGGGAGTAGGGGCGGCAGTTTCACCACCACCAGCACCTGCAGCTATCATGGCTAGTGCCATTGCAGCAGGCGGTGATGCAAAACCAGCAGCCCAAGCAGGAGTGATCATATCAAGAGCAGTCTGGTCACACCAGCTGAACGCGTCAGACATTTTGGCTATATAATTTCATGATTTCTCTACAACTAGAGGTGGCAAACGGCCGAGTCAGGCAGATCATTTAACGGGTCAGGTTGACCCAAAAACGTTCTTTTAGATAGTTAGATGTGTTAAATTAATTGCAAAAACTATATTAATATAATACAAAACTTTTTCGTACATAAAGTGATTTAGGTGGTTGTATACATTAGAGTTACACTTTGGACAACTTAACACCCGTTTCCTTTTTGGCTTATCTTTAGCTTATCTTTATAACCACCCAAAATTGACTCATTCATGGTTGGAATTGCCACCTCTAGCCATGACATATTCAATCTGAAAAACAGCCAGACATTAAAAGTAATTTAAAATTTGTAGTAAAAAAAGTGGTGGAACCGGCACAGCCACTACCATAAACAACTTCAATTTCTAAAATTTTGCACAATAGTTTACATTACGAAAAACCTCCATGGTCATAGCACCAATTTACTCAGATGAAGTATGAAATGAGGAAGGAGAAGGAAATTAGTTAAAACCTGTATAGGTGTTGACTCAGCATCTAGGCCCAGGTCATTAACAGCAAGTGGATTAGATCCATCCGGGGGAGAAAGTTCGTAAATTTTGGCCAAAAGGGGGCGCCACCTACTTAATACCGCCACCAGAGGCGGGACAATCGCCTCTAGATATTGTTTCCTTAAAGGGAGTCTATCATGGCTGACAGAATGCCATACCTGTGGGCATACCACATATCGGACTTTAAGGGTTTTTGCTAGTATGAGTGGGTGCAATAAGGGGTCAAAACTAGTAATTTTGTTATGGGTTGGGCAAGCTTGAAATACATTTTTCTCCACAAATGCTTTTCTAGATAATTAGTGTGTGAAGTGTGATTATAAAAATTATATTATTTCAATAATAATCATATTTCCTGAACAAAATGGGTAAGGAAGCTTTAGGCAGTAAAAACACGCCTTGAGCAACTTTTGGCCCATTTCCTTTTCAACTTTAGAGATAGAACATAACCGAAATCGACCCACTCGTTAGGTAAGTGGCCAAAATTACCACCTATAATTCAACAATGATTGTCCTAGTTGAGACTATTAGGCCTTATGCAAAATTGGAACAATTATAGCATTTTTTATTGTTGGCAATCTCCTCAAACTATACACAAATCTAAAACTATATAAGAAACAAATAAACATATCCAGGAAAATATCACCCCGATAGTATGGTCTACGGAGGGTGGGAAGAGTGCAAACCTTACCTCTATCCCATGAGATAGAGAGGTTGCTCTCAAATAGACCATCGGTTCAATCTAGAACTAAATAAGAAAACTATATAAACCTAGACTAGGAGACTAGATCAATCCTAATTCGTTAAGAATCTATAATGATAAAATTCATAGTCTGATAGAAACAAACCTCAGAATACAAAACGCATGATGCAACCAATACTCTTTGTCTCTTTGACTCAGAAACTGGCATGTGCAAGAGGGGCGAAAGCACACTGCTCATCATACATGAAAAAGTAGTTTCACCTACTTACAACAATGTCAAATTTACTCTTAAAATTATAATATTAAAGAGATATACCTCCATAATAGTGTTGAATTGGGTTGCATCATTAATGTTCGAGGACTGCTTTTTAAGGATGATGTAGCACTTCCATGTTCTCCATGTAATCTTTCAGACAATCGTTCATCAACAATAGCATTATTCTTCATAATCAAGCCATTTTCACCATCATCATCATATTCCCTCAAAGAAAGAAGTGACATACGAAGCATGCACATAAATGGTTGATCACTATCCAACAATTGATAAAGAGACGTCAAACCGCCAAACCCTGTATCTGAACCGCCACTCATACCATGGCCATCACTAAGCCCAGATTCATCTAACAACAAAGTTTGTAGCATGGATATGCATTTCATTATTAATGGGATTTCAACCCAAATACCATTTGCATCTTTTTCTAAACAAGATTTCCATGAGTCCCAGCCACTGCCACCACCACCAAAGTCAACCATATTTGACGTTTCACCCACTCCATACCATAATCGACTTCTGTATTTCCATCCTTCAGCTAAATCTATCACACAACTTCCATATGACACAAAAGCACAAGAAACTGAGTCATATGGTTCAGCTGCTGCTGCTGCTGTAAGGCGTTCCATTGTGGATGCTGAAATTTCCCCTGTATCATCAGCCATAGAAGCAAGAACCTGATGAAATTAACAACACAACTTTAGCACTCATGGGTGGAGGTCGGGTCACATGTCACAACACGTAGTCTTTAGTGCATGTCAAAACGGGTTGCGTTGATCTACCAACACTTTTTGTCCAACTTTAAGCGCATGTTGCATTACAAGGTAACCAAGTTTCCTCATATTTATATTTTGTGTAATCATAGATGTCAAAGACGCACAAGGCACGTTCCTAGGCTAGTTCCGTGCTCTAGTGCAACCAATAATGGGTCTAACCTGATAAAAAATGGGCCTGAATAGACTAAAAACATGCCTAAACCAGCCTGGAACGAGCCTAGCTAAACTGTAAAGGGCTTAGACAGCCTAAAAAAGGCTTGAACCGACTTGCACATCCTTGGTTTGACTTGCCACCACGTTTTAGCCATCTCACTTCTAAAAAATCTTTTCATGAAGCAATTAGGGATCAAAACCTCATTGAAAAAAGAAAAAAACACTTTGATATTTTGGACATTGTTTTAAAAGAATACTACACTAGATATTTTCTTATTTCTATGATATAGTATTAAATTAAGAATATTTTATGCCTATAATATATTATTTGTTTGTTTGTTATTGTGCCTATATTTTCTTGAGCGTGTGATTTTTTTCGGCTTGCGCCTAGGAGTTGCTTGAGCCCTTTGTACCTGTAACTACTATTGTGTAATATAGTACTCTTTCTCTCCTAAAAAGTTACAAACTTTAAAAATCAGGAAGATCGGATAATGGGTCAAAATGGATGCTTTTTTGGTTGAAAGCAAAACAGGTAGAGTTGAGTTCACAAAAACTCTTTATCCATTTTTAAGGGCGAATAGCATAATAAGATAAGCTTCTATTGTGGATACTATAGTATTTTTCTCTCTCTTAAAAAGCTCCAAACTTACAATAATATTTGTTTTATTCTCTCTTAACCTTGAAGCGTGTAAGAAATAAATTCAGTGTAGATGTGAAAATATGATTGTTTCAGCAACACCCAACAACCCAAAACTGAAGGGGCTGAAAGTTTGTTACTAGAAATGAATAAATCTAGAGTTTATTATTTTTAGGAGGTAGAAAATACTATATTACTCATAATAGAAATTTGAGAGAAGTTTGTTACTTTTTATGTAACTAGCCCTATTTTTTACTAATTTATCAAAATAGTAAATAACAATCTATATTTTTTAAACAGAATGATTTAAGAGAATGTTACATTTACCCGTTCAACTAATTTGACATGTTTCCATTGTAATAAATATTGTTAGAAAGATCCAGATCGACCCATTTTTTATGCTTACAACAGTCAACAAGGAAAGCATTAATACATACTTCAAAAGGAAGCCCGTGAGACTCCTTAGAGGGGCTCATAACCACAGGGAGAACAGCTGAAAGTGGAGAAGTAGAACCAGGTTTAATATGGTTTGAGCTAAATAATTTGCTTTGCAGGCGAAAATGATCTTCAACAAGCATCAACATAACAATTGCATTCTCTACCAAAGCCTCTGATAGCTGGACCGCATTTTCTACTTCTGCCTTAGAAACCTCTGCTGGTAATCCATAGGATGAAACGCCAGCAGATGCTGCAGCAATAACTTGGGCCTTCGCCAAAAAATGAGAATAAATTATTTCCAAACTAAACATAAAAATGGGATAATGTATGTGGAGGCCACCAAAGTATTCAGGTCTTTTCATTAAGGCCAGTCGTATATCGAAGTATTATATACACCACCCAAGTATGTATCCGATTTTGTTGATGCCAAATCCCGCCAAAAATATTCCAGAACATAGTAAAATGACAGAAACAGGCTAGTTATTTATTTATTTATTTAAAAATCTAATCCTTTCTTTTTGATAGATTGATACAAGGAATTTTGTCTTTCAAAACTTTTAAATAACTTTTTTGTCATTGGGCACCTCTTCTTGGCCAAATTGCTTATAGTTTTAGAGTTAGAAGAATAATAAAATGGCTGTTCCAGATCAAAACAAAAAAGGCAATTATCGGGAAAAAAAAACCCATCTCATGAGTCACTAGATTTTATTTTTGCATGGTTAAATCTCTTAACTTTTATAACACATAATTAAAGTCCTCAGATTGTATTTTAAGAAAAAGGCCCTTTATGCACAATGAAATCCTTTCAAAGATTTGAAGTTTAGCAAAATGGCCATTATATTTTACATGATTTACGTCCTTAAACTTTTTAAAAAAGGGATGTTTTTATTAAGTTTCAAAAGTATTGGGATTTAATCATGCAAAAAAGGTCCAGGGACTTGTGTGTAAATTCAATGAAAGTATAAGGTTTTTTCAGCAACTGCTCAAATTAAAAAGGAAAACAAAAAGTTAGCTATATAATATCTTATCACCTGAACCCGCAGCTCTCTGGCAATGAAGTCCAGCAACTCGCCCATAAACCTTCTCTTAAATATGGGCAATATTTTTTCACGTCTACCATAATATAAGAAAATCAAATGGTTAGGAAAAAACAAATAGATTAAGAGAGAATAACTCTTGAGAAAGACATATTATTAGCTTTGACCAATACTTCTTTTTTTTCATAGGTATTCTTGAATTTTGGGTTATAAATTATAAATGTTCTTTTAACATGCCAAATCATGGTCAGAATACCTGGCTCGCTGCTCTCCCGTGCTTGATCCACCTACCACTGAAAGCCATTCTGCACAATGAATTGTAGCTTCAACATCCTGTCAAGGGAACGTATGGCCAAGCAGTATAAATGAACTGATAATGCTTGGAATTTTGAAACATGTATGCTTCAAATAAAATTAAAGTAAACAAGATAAACATTTTCTTAGAATCAATAGCCATTTTTTTTTAAATTAACATAATTTTAGCAATAAGTTGCATATTTAGATTAGATACTAACCTTCCATCCATCTTTCTCACGCAATGAATGCTCTAAAAAAATAACAAGGAAATTGTGTATAAGGTCTTCAACATCTCTTATGCTTGGATATGTTGTAGAAATTGTCACCCCTGTCTGCAGGAACATTTTAAAACATTTAAATTGTGTAAAAACCAAAATAAATGCAAGTGATTTGACTTCGCATAAAGCTTCTATTGGTCAAAATTTGAAAATATCCCTCAATAAGAATGAAGTATAAGAATCTTGAGATTGTAATTTCTCCAAATTGTGAAATCTAGGTTTAGTTCAGGAGGGAAGAACATAAAAAAAAAGAAATTAACTTAAATGAAAAATAGGTTTTTATACTAAGAGATATGACCTCATAATTAGATATAAGAATTTCCAAGAGCCACTCTGGCCATTCCTCCATCTTAGTCAAACTTCTTCTGTTTTCTGAGTGACTGCAAGCCAAAATCAGAAGATCCTGAAATCAAGATGAGAAGTAAATACTAAATATTAAAAAAAAGTAGAAACCAGAAAAATGTAAACAAGAACAAAAGTTATAAAATTATTTATTATAATAAAAGTTCTGCTTAATATAAATAGATCATGTCAGTGGAAACACTAAGAACATGAAGTTAAGAAAAAAGCTGAGAGGAACAATATGAATTTAAGGTTGGTGATAATAAGGTATGATATACATTTATTACCAGTTTCTATTTATAAAGTAGTACCTGTAGTGCTCGAATTTGAAAACTCTTGGTTGAATATGGTAGTGAACGCAAAAGAACCGACAAAAGCTCTAAATGCTCAAATCGATGTTGTGGGTCATAGAAATTCAGTTCCTCATCCCTTGCTGATTCATTTAACTGAAGAGTAAAGATAATCCTACTTATAACATGAGAAAAGGCTCATAATCATTAAAAACAACACCAGTCATCCCATGTGTAATGGATAAAACTCAGTGTACCAATGTCTATAGAAGCAATAAATGTCACAATATATATTTTTTGTATCTATTATCAAGAAAAAAAATGCATACGGATATTTTTTATGTGTCGAGATAGAAATTGTAAAATGAGTAATGGTAAAATAGTTGGTAGAGGTGGCAATTTCAACCCAAAAACAGGTATGATGAAAAATAGCATAAAGGGAAACAGGTCAGCTTCCAACAGGTCAAAGGTCAAAAGTGTTTATTAAGGCATAAGACATTTTAAATCACTTTATTTGAAGGAACTAATTGTTATTTAAATAACATATTCCATAATCATATTTAAAATGTTAGTTATTAAAAAAAATATAAAAACTTAGGACAAAAAGGACTTTGAGCCAACCCAACTTGCTTCGACCTGTTCAAAAGTTACCCAAACCATCACCCAACTCACCCTTTTTGAGTATAAGACATACCGAGGCACTCAATAAAGCGGTGTAGACGTTCCCAGTCATAAGCCGGTTTGGTGCTGCTCGCAGAGTCTTTTGCAAAGCAAAATGTAAAAGTGAAACTTTATCATCAAACATACTACCAGCACCCTCAAGCAAACCATGAAGATTACCAGTAAGATCAGGTGGAGCATGACAACCAAACTTCAGATGACCTAAGTTAACTAAAGCCCCACAAAGCCCAATTATCGCCACAACAGTTCCATCACTTTTATCAATATATACACATTGTTTCTTGCATTTTCTGCGCTAATTGAGAAACTTATACCACCCAAATTTTTTATGAATAAACTCTCAGAAGCTGACAGTCTGCTTCCTACACTGGAGGCCATGCCAGCTAGGACACTATTACGAGACTGAAGATCATAAGATGAAAATTCACTTCCGTTTAAGGATACCGCATCATCAGTATTATAATTTTCAGGCCCACTTTCAGCTTTAGATAAAATATCATCATCAATGTCAGGTACATCATGATCACCGGCTTTAGCTTCACGTTGTAATAGGACTAGAAGTGTTTCTATGCCACCACATGATATGAATGCCTCTGCAAAAGTCTTGGCCCTTGATTTATTTGGTTGTACCACCAGTCTATATATCAGGTGCAGTGCCCTTGCAACCTGGATGAACAAATTTATGATTATTTAATGTAAAAGAAAACAGTGGTTAGTTTGTTAGATCACATCACAAGGTATACAATTGACTTCCTTTAAATTTGAAATATATACATATAAAACACATGTTGATAACAAGAGGTGGAAAAATCATGATGTCGAGGTCAGGTGGAATGGGTAGCAGGTCAAAACATGAAAAAGAAAATTTTGGAATGAGTTAGGTTGGTTGACCTGAAACAACTTTCGACCAATATTTTTACATTTTTGCATTACTAAATAGTCTATCAAATACATTAATATGATTTAAAAAACTGTTATTATCTCAATAAGATCCTATATTTAAAATAAAAGCTTGAGATGTTTCCATAGAAGAAATACACGTTAGGCAATTTTTGACTCATTATTTAAGTTAGCTTCTTTGAACCTGTCTGACTTGTTAAAGATAAAGCAAGCGTCTTACTTGTTAAAGATAAAGCATTACCAAAGGCTTAACTATAGGGAGTCAGACTTAAATACTTTTCTACTTAGCTCTCTATTATAGTTATGTTTAGGGGGCTGTAACTGCTTATTTGAGGGGCAGTTGCTACTACTTATCTCCTTTATTAAAAGAAAACAAATTTATGTTTATAAACATAAATAATTATATTCTACTAAATATAAACGATTACTGATAAATGGTTTGATGCTACCTGATTTGGTTGTGGACAATCAACCAAGAATCCAAGTAAACTCCGAATATCATTCACCGCCATTGGAGGAGGAGACTCCACCAGAAGAAGCTCAATAACCACCAAAAGCTCATCAACTAAGGCATTCACTTCACCTATGGGTCGTGGCCCCCCGTTAATAGAAAAAGTATTCATAGAATCCTTTTCATGGATAATCCAATAACATCTCCTGCAGCCATCAAGAAGTGTCTGTATAGCTTTTGCATCACGCATCACAGATGATTCATTGAACACCATATCTGCTAAAGATGATAAAAGCTTCTTTTGTATCCCATAGCTACATAAACTCCATATTTTCAAATCCAACAACAAAGTACTAAAGAGTTGCACTTTTAGTGTCGAATTATTCTTTTGTGATTGACATAAACCAACGACGGCTGCAACGATTTCTTCATCTACTATCGTATGCTTTGCAGTATCAAGTGATGATAAAGTTTTTAAAAGATATGTTAAGATTTTTGATAAAACCTCTGGCCCATGTCTTCGGCATAATTCGTTGCTGTTACCAAGGTGTTGGATTGCTAACGCTATTATCCTGAATACTGGAGCAGCAAGGGCTGTGGAAGCTAGACAGGATTTAACGTTGCTTTTCTTGGGTTCTAACGTGTCATTGTCAACTTTGCTTACAACGAATGGAAGTAAGGACATTGGACCTCCATATGCTAGGGCCCACAAAGATTCCGTGGGCCGCATTCGTGTGGTTACAGGTACATGCCCAAGAGCCTCAGCAGGTCTTTGAAGCAATCCTGAAATGTAAACGATATGAATTTAACTTTCAGACAAGAATCCAAGTATATGAAATTTAACAATTAAGGAGGTGTTTGACATGCGTTTTCAAAGTAACTAGTGTGACTTGAAGAATCATAATTAGATGATCAAACAGGTCAAACAGGTCGAGTCGGGTCAGGTTGAGTTGGCCATCAAAATTTTTTTGCCCATATCATATATTAGTTGACTTGTTAATCATGTTGTCAAAAAAAAAATATTGTTATGAAAATAACCTATATCTTTAAATAAAATGACTTTGAAGGTTCATAAAAATAAACTTTTGCAATTTTTCAATCGGTACCCATTTTAACCAATACTGTTATAGCTGCCTTCTTATTATCTGACCCACTCGAGATAAAAAATAAATAAATAAATAAACCCAATTTATCAATATGAGAGAATGAAGCGTATGTACAAAACCTGAAGGCCCAGAAGGAGAAGCATCTGGACAATGACGGCCCGTTAGCAAACTTGGATGATATAAAAGGTGAAGGTATCCTGCAATATCTGCATCCAGACGAGCACTTTCCTCTTCAATATTCGCCACATGTGCATTAGTTGACAACCACATCAAACCTGCACGATTACCAAATGACGGAATTGAATCGGGTCCCCTAGAAGCCAGCCTCCTGATCATCTCAGGCCCAATTGTCTCTTTAAATATATATACCGGGCCCATCTCAGCAAACAAAGTGCATTGACAAGAATTTTGATACAACCCCGTCATTGATGGTGGTTGATTAGTTCCAATGCAGAAATACAAAAGCGGTTTAGTAATACGAGGAAGATCAAAAGAACGACTTTCGTTCAAAATACCATCAATATATAACCTTATCTCACCATTTGAAGTGTGCTCCAAAGCAATAAAATACCAAGATTGTGGTTTAAAAGCATGAGTAAAGTAAACAGGACCTTTTCGCCCTTTTCCATCACCACTTTCAACCACCAAAAATTGAGAATGGAAATAAGCCTTGATACCTTGATTCTCAGAAGATATAAAACTAAAAAGACAAGGTTTATTCCTAATGCCTTCATCCATACTTTGAGTAGCAGCTACAGCAACCAAAGGAGCCAAAATTTTACCTGATTTAGATTCAGCTTCTGCTGCTGCTGCAGCTGTGTGTAAAGTGTCAGCAAATGACTCGATAAAAATCCATGTTGCAAAGGCATAACCGTTTGGGAACGGCCAACGGCCCTCTCCCGGTCCAAGCAAACCCGAGCTTTCACCATCAAACTCAAATGAAGCCTGTGGGCCCCGTGACTCCTTGCCAGCTAACGCCTTTTCTAAAGAAATCATTAACCGTGGACCCCATGGAGTTTTAATCGTTCTTTTAATTAAGTGAAACCATGTGTTGAGATCTGCTACACTAACTGAATGACCTGCTAAATACTGTAAACACGAGCATAATGGTGCACCATTCCATTTCATTTGCTTTGCTGAACTGACATCATCAAGAAAGATCTTTTCAGCCGTTTGTAAAAGAACCCGCGTTAGACCCGCTGAACAACACATGGACCGGTTTCTTGTACATGCACGTAAAATGGTTCGTAACCCGCGAATCAGTCGGGTCCTAGGGGACATGAACCCAACACTATCGGTTAACCATGGAAGCCATGGAAGAATTTCACCTGAAATTATGGCGGCTATTGAGTTTTTCATAATAGTAGGTGTATTATTATCATCGTCTTCTTCTTCAAATGATTCAACTCCCCCCATTGTTGTAAGAAGTGTATCAACTAACAAATCAGCTATACTCTCTACATCAATGGCATCTCCAAAATTCTCTACACCACTCACAATATTCTTCATGGTTTCAATACTGTCAGGCTGACCCATGATTGCAGAATCCACTAAATGCAAGATTTCTGTATTCATATCTTCTTGTGTGACGGGTTTGGGTCTGGGTCTGGGAGATGAAGTAAAAAAAGGTGATTGTTTGGTGACGAAAGGTGAATGAGGGTCCTCGATATGAAGGGGAGAATCAAAATCCAATGCACCGTCGTTTACTTGAAATCCATATGGGTCGTTGCTTTCACCATACGGGGACATTAATTTATCGAAATCCTTTTCTCTATCCAAACATGCCTGTTCCAACATTGCATCCACATCCTTAATCCTGACATTCACATTGCTAAGTTTGTTAAAACGGTTTGGATCAGATGTTTCGACTCTTTCACCGCCACTTCCTTCTTTTGCACCGTCCATGATCTCACTTCAATTAGTTATCACGCAACAAACTTTATACACAGTCACCTGAAGAGTATAATTTACAGAAATGTTCAATCACAATAAACCAAGGGATTAATTAGAAAGCATGGTCAAACAAGGAAAAGACAAGAATAAGGGGGTGCTTATGAGCAATTAAGCATCATCAAAGTGATTATATGAAATCATTGGAACCAAATAATCAGTTATAATAATCACTCTCAATGGTTTTGAGTGTTGGTTAATTCTCACTATTAGCTTTCTAAAAGCACATCCAAACACCCATGAATAATAACAGATGAACAAAGAGGTTACTTAAACCAGTGCAATTCGCAAGTGAAGCTCGCTTAAGCAATCTAAACAAAACCACTTAAAAATGTGCGAAACTTCAACAATATTGACAGTAATCCAAAGGGAAACAAACAATTGCATCAGGAATTGTTACGCAAACTTAACTCCCATCTTACAAACCCTAATTTCACAGAAAAAAAATTCAAATTCACCTTTCATTTCACATAATTCCCATTTGGGAACAATCAAATAATCAAAGCTTTCTTCGATTACCGTATTGTAGATTAGGAATCACCTGATTTTCGTTGATTGAATGCACGAACAGCTTCACCTTCTCCATAACATGGGTCCATAGTTTTGATGATTTCGAATCGAAATCCTTCGTGGGTTTTTCGATTTGGTGGATAATTCGAAATCCCACTAGATGAAATTGACAACAAGAACGATGAATGAAGACGAATCGTGAGAATGATGATGATCCGGTGATGATCATGTCACCGAATTTTGAGCGTTTTTAGCCAACACCTCCATGCAAACGTCAAAGCTTTCGTTTCTAACGGTTTCTCGTGAATGATTTGGGCAAATTTCATTCATCAACTTTTCTTGAAAATTCATAAATTATAACCATGGTCTAAATTTGCAATTATTGAGTTCAATATTATAGAAATTATATTTTGTGTCATAATTTACTCATAGGTGGGTACGTAACATTGTCATACCACCAATATTGTTCGTTTTGCTCACGACGAGCTTAAGGATTTTTTTTTGTCCGGTTGAAAATTTTCCATGGAGGTCACCCATCCCTAGATTGTTACCACCTGAGCACGCTTAACTGTAGAGTTCTCATCTCATCCACAACCAATACGCTAAAAACGCGTTGATGATATTAGAGGTCAGATAGTCCTTATGAACCAGGAATATCTCATGTCCACAACCGATGTGAGATTCACTTATGGTGATGTTTGTTTTTTCTACAGGAAAACGTCTGCAGTCTGCGAATCACATCTGCAGACATCTGCAGCAGAAGAGGTGAACCAAATATCTGCAGTCTGTAAGAAGAAAATTATTTGTTTTTTAACATCTGCAGACTGGTAAAAAAATAATAAATAAAACTATAGATACATGTATCTATCTATATACACACCTAAAACGGTAACAAATATGGAAGCAAAACAATGGGTAGTCTATAAAATTTTAAAACTAATTTCACAAAATCAAAACCTCCTTCAAAACTATCTGCTTGACCCTCTCAATTTTCTACATCGCCTCACCATATTTATTATCATTCCACCTTCATCCCTACCAAAAACAACATCAAATCTTTCATCTTTTCAACATTTTAACTTCTGGGTATTCTTTCTCACATCATTTCACTTCAAATTCACACCTAAAAAATTCTACCAGCAAACCCCCAAATTCCACCGGCAAACCTCTAATTTCCACCACCAACAACCACCTTTCACCGCAAAACAAACATACCCATATGGTAATAAACAAAGAGCTTCACCGATTAGCAATGAAGAAGAACACCAGAGCAACAATTTGAACATTCCGGCAACCACCGACAACAATGGCAGCAGCGACGGTAGGTTGAGAAAAGGGTCACCGTGGTAGATGATATGGACTGATAATATGGTGAGGTTGCTGATAATGGTGGTGTTTTAGTCGGAGACGAGGTGGTTTCCGATCAACCACCTGAGCGTCGGCTGAAGGCGTTGCCGGCGGTGGCTGCGGCTACAGGAAGGAGGCTGCGAACATGGAGGGTTGGTGGCTACGATCGATGGATTTGATGAAGGAACAATGAGAAGGTGGCTGTGATTTTATAGTTTATGTATGCATCATGCAGACCTCAAGACGACATTTTTTAAAGAAATGTCTTTCGGAAATCAAACAGTCTGCCTCTCAAAACATCTTCCTGCGTTTGCGTGCGTACAGATGAAGAGATGGAAAAGAGCTTTTTGAGAAAAACAAACACTACCTTATGATATTACAAGGTGGGAGGTTCTACGTATCTTACATGTACAATGTTAAAATCTTGATAAATAAATATTAACTTTCTGTTATTAAATTCTAATCACTAATCAATTGTTTTAAAAAAAATGTGATTGTTGGGTTGAATTGTTTGACCTGAACACGACCTGTGTTTTTTTTAGTGTTAAAAACATCAACCTTAATAAATGATTTTTAGCTCAATAGTTAAGATGAGATACACAAAACAATAAGAAAAATAAAAATGTCTTGGGTTTGCATCTTGCTCTAAGCAAAAAGCACATGATTAAGCTAGTTGTTTTTCCAGTTACGGGTTTTCTTTTGAGGGGTTGAGGGTGCGGTCCCGATTAAGAAACGGATAGGTAGACCCGATTTAGATAACATTTATTATTCAATGCATAGTTATATATCTGTCGTTAAAAATAATCGACTCTAACCATTACACAAAAAATAACCCAACTTGATTGTTTGACGTGTTTATCTTAACATGCCAAACATGTTAATCGAGTTGGTGCGTTGTAAAACATGGGTAAAACAAGTTAGTGGATGATATATTTCACTGAATAGATTAACTTTTTCAAGTAAATGATAGATTTCAAGCCTCAATAAATCATTTCATAAAAAAAGGTTGTGTTATATCAACAAGCATCCATATCATTCCAATCATTTTATGAAATACAAACAAGGCAACTCATTTATCTTAAAATATTTTCAATACTCGAGCTCGACTCGTTTTAAACGTGTTGTTTTAAATTCAAGCTAAGCTTATAACTAGTTTGTTAAGCTCAAGCTCAAACTCAAGCTCCTTTATTTATTATATATAATCATTTTATTCGTATGTATTTATTACTATATCTGTATTTATATACAATTGTAATTTTTATATATAACTTAGTGTATATTATTCGGTTATTTTTATGTAATTCCATATATAATAATTACTATTATGTAATTATATATAATATTAATTAAAAACCATATAAATAACAGCCTTGTTTAATATTTGAAAAAAATAATATATCAATAGTATAATCATTTAAGATCATATAAATAACAAACACACAAGATCGGCTACGTCTATTCTTGCTTCTAACCGAATTGATCTCAAATTGTTTACGAACCACTCAGCTCATTTACATCCGATCACAAGATAACTTATTAACAGCTAGATTTTACCATACCTATCTAATTACCCCACCTAATCTACACCGCAATTAATTAACACCAACTCATCATAGGCGAGACTCGGGATCACAAGATAATTAAAATTACATTTTTTGATAAAAGTTTTATAAATTTAATCACACTTTTGTCTTGCATGTTCTTATCAATCAGAAATCAACAAATTCACATGCATGTGAAACCTTTGATTTGCATCCAGATGAACATCAACATCTCAATATCTTCTCAATTAAACATCATAATGTCTACGTTATTCATCACCAGCAACAACATGTGTAGTTATTGATGGTGAATGCCAATAAACAACGAAACCGATTTATATTTCGTAACAGAAACACACACACACAGTGAATACACATAGTGGGTCTCTCTGTTGCGATCGTGTTGAATCTTGATTGTGATATCAATTAGTGTTCAATCGAAAATGGGACTAATTTCGGGTATGTTTATGGGGGCTTTGTTTGGGATCTCGATTATGGCAGGTTGGCGTTATATGATGAGGATTCGAAGCAGAAATCGCGCTGCAAAGGTAATGGATTAGTGTAATCATCATATTAATTATGGTTAAGATTTGTTAATCATGTTATTAACAATTTGAGTGTTTGTTCACGTTGATTGTGTGTGGTCATGTTTCATTAGGGATCTGAGTTCATCACTGATTTTGTTATATATTACTCTGAAACTGCACATCCAAACATCCCCTATAATACTCTCATTGTAATTAGTGGTGGGTTAATTTTAATTTAGTTTATGTTTTTGTTAATTTGATTATCTTTATTCAGATGATTTACTTTTTCCTCAGGCAGCTGATATAAAGCTTCTTGGATCTCTTGATAGAGATGACCTAAAGAAGCTTTGTGGTGAAAACTATCCCGAATGGATATCGTTCCCTGTATATGAACAGGTTATGTTTCTAAAACCCATTTATCGCGGTTTAAAATGAGAGACAAATAGTTAATAAGTAGTTGAGTTGTTAGATAACTTCACATTTCTCTCAATTGTTTCTCAGGTGAAATGGCTGAACAAACAACTGAGCAAACTGTGGCCATATGTTGCTGAAGTAAGTTTTTTTTTGCTTCTGCTGTTCATCACCTATATGATTATTGTTATGATATTATCTCAAATGTTATTTGCAGGCTGCTACTATAATAATAAGGGATTCTGTTGAACCTATATTGGAAGAGTATCGCCCATCAGGGATTTCGTCTTTGAAGTTCAGTAAACTGTCCTAGGAAATGTTGCACCGAAGATTGAAGGTATATTACATAACCAACATCCACTAATCGCTATGAGTTTATTATTCGTTGCTAATTTTTTCATTCTATTTGTGCTTTTATATTGGGTGCTGATGGAAATTGTGTTAAAGTGATTTAGTTTCTTGCTAATTGTGTTTTTGGGATTGCTTATATAACTGTCTATCATCTTATTTCTGTTTATACTGTATCCATAAGTTGTTTTCGAGGGTATTTGGAATGTTTATCCAATATGTTTATGTGATTATATGAGTGAATGGAGTTGATTCGAATAAGCAGTTTGAAGATGAATGTTTCAAACAGACTAACATTTTTAATAAGCAATCCCAAACACCCCTCAGAAGGTCCCATGAAATTTACAGCCAGCGTGACATGCGTATTAGTCAAAGTGTTCAGATAATAGTCAAACATGAGTTGTCAAGTTACTTGGTATGTGCAGGTATCCGGATTCAGAGCCAAAAGCAGGGTCAGATAACAATGGACATGGATTTCCGATGGGGTGGTGATCCAGATATTGTTTTAGGAATCGAAGCTGGTGTTTCGTTACCTATTCAGGTTAGATTTTATTCAATGATTATTATAATATTCTTTATAATCATTTCTTAAATGAAAGTTATGCTATCTGTTGCAGCTGAAGGATCTTCAAGTTTTTACTATTATTCGTGTTATTTTCAACTTTGTGATGAAATTCCTTGCATCTCAGCTGTTGTTGTGGCCTTACTTTCTGAGGTAATCAATACTAAATTTTTGTTACTTTCTGAGGTAATCAATACTAATCGCGAGAGACTATAATCCTATATACTTTTTAGTAGTTTTCTGCAAACGTAAACATTCTTGTAACTGACACTTTATGTTCAAAATCATTAACTTCTGCTATTTTTTCTTTGTATGTTTTGCATATCATGCAAAACTTTCAAGAACAAATGATTTATGTGCAGCGAATAATCACTACAATGGTTCAAAATCGACGAAATAAAGTCGATAGATCCTTTTTGGTCGGCTAATACAAAATTTGATGATTTTTGTATCAGCCAAAGCCAAGATTTGATTATACATTGAAGGCGATTGGAGGAAGTATAACAGCCATTCCCGGACTTTCAGATATGATTGATGTACACTTTCTTATTACAAGATCACTGTTTGTTTATCATGGCATCTTATTAAAATATTTATCACTTGGCATCATGTGTAGGATACTGTAACTTCAATAATTACCGATATGCTTCAATGGCCGCATAGGATTGTTGTTCCCCTTGGTGGTGTGTACCTATTGATACAAGGTAATATCGATCAATCACAAAAGGTTATAGAGCAACATGCTTTAGTAAATAAATTGAATTAGAAAGTAGGATTTAGAAAAGCATACATAAATTGTACCAAAAACCAAGTAAATGACTCTAAAAGTCACTTGCTGTAAACTTTAGTGATATTTATAGATATATTATGCAGTGATTTGGAGCTTAAACCACAAGGGAAGCTTCTGTTAACAATTGTGAAAGCGAATCATTTGAAAAATATGGAAATGATGGGAAAGTCTGATCCTTACGCAGTTGCATTCGTTCGTCCATTGGAAAAATTCAAGACAAAAGTAGTTGAAAACAACTTAAATCCTGTTTGGAATCAAATGTTTCATCTAACTGTCGAAGACAAAGAGACTCAATATGCAGTTGTTGAGGTTAATCCGTAATTCTCCAACAGTTTCTCCAATTATATCAATTTGTAATCATATAATATGTGGATTTAAACAGGTTTTTGATGAAGATATTGGATCCGATCAACGACTGGGAATAGCAAAGTTGCCGTTGGTTGATCTTCAACCCGAAGTTGAGAAAGAAATCGAACTGAGACTGATGCCTTCACTTGATATGCTCAAGATCAAAGATAAGAAGGATAGAGGGAATATTATAGTCAAAGTAACAAAATATGACAACCCTTTATACTCATTTAACATGCATACTTCATCACTCTCTTTTATGATGTAGTTGTGTTGTCAATGAGTATTTCATACATTCAATCAAATCCACAATGTTGGGATGGGCACTCAAGTACATAGTTTATGATAAGCATTGATGATTAATTTGTATCAAACTACCAATGAAACATGTGTTGAGGATAGGCGAGATGTTGCATTTTATACTTGATAAACGCTAATATGTAATGAAAGACCGATGATCAAGTGTTGATTTGAATATGCAGGCAAAGTATCATGAATTTACTAAAGAAGAACAAGATGCAGCGTTAGCCGAAGAGAAGAGGATGCTTGAAAATAAAGAAAAGATGAAAAACGACGGTGCCATAAATAGCACCATGGATGCCATTGATGATCCTACACAAGGATGAGGTAGTGAAAATTTACTTTCAAAGTGTAAGCTTTGATCTCAACTTCTTTGAAGTATTGTGTTTATTTGCTCTTTTGGTTCGGGTTACAAACGGATTGATTATATGTAAATCTTGATGCATAGTTATGCCACTCATTTCTTAGTTTGGATGTTGATAAAGGTTATGTTTTCTCACTTGCTTGAGATTTGCATCTTCACAATGAAATACGTGTGATCTTGTGTATACTCTTGTAACAAAGGTACTATTCTTTTAATTTTTTTAATCATTGTTATGAAACCCGACTCGCGGGTCCAGCCGATATAACCGAAACAGTTGACAGCCACTTGTTTAGTTAAAAATGAACCAAATGGTTTGAATTGCTTGCATTGCTGATCGCAAAATTCTATAAGATAACTTTATTAACTAGTTGTTATTTAGTTTGACAACTATATAACTTTAAATATATATCTTAATTTTATTAACTAGATTTTATTTAGTTTGCCAACTATATAACTTTAAATAGATACCTATAACAAGAAATAAGAACAGTGCTTATGGAGATGATTTGTACATAAACTTGCATTAAACAAATTTATTTTACGTCAATCAACATATCATTAGTGAGAGATGTTACAGATGCACATAAGTGGTTACGCTAACATTCCCTATACGACTCGTAAACAACTATATGAATCGTATTAGATACAAACTCATTGCTTTAGTTACCAATACTTAACAATTTTATTCATAATATGTATAGTTATAGTTGATTAATGTATTATATGAAAACATTGTTACTAAAAACATGATATGTATTTTAAATATAAGGGTTAGATTATAAGCATTTTCTCAAATATCATGTGTCAACTATTTGAATATACTTTACATTAAGTTTCCAAGTTTTACTCGTCACAAACTAACATATAATCCGAATCAACTCATTTTATGTAACTCGTCACAAACTAACACGTTGCAGACAGTGTGTGCTTCAACGTTTTTACTCTTATTTTCCCCCCGTTTAAAGGCCCCTTCGCAATGAGTTGGTCTTATATTAACTTATTTATTGTTTTAAATCTTTTACATTTCAGATACATGGTTTAATGTTTTTACATTTAATTTTCATTTGATTTTTTTGCTTTTTGTTTCTATTTTAATACAATACTTTTTGGTGTTAATGGTAATAGACGATGATCAATGATGCTATTTGACACAATTTTACACCTTGCGTTGCAATACGAGATCTTTATACTGCTTTTTTTTCTAAGACAGCAAAATTCATAACAAAAGATCCTCAATTTTCATGGTGTCAAGATCCCACGTTACCTACAATTTAGCACAAACCTTCACAAACCAAATTTATTGAATCAAATTTGCAAACACAAATCAACATCATAATTTCTTCATAATTTCTCCAATCATCAAGAACACAATGTCAAAATTCGATCCATATGAACACCTCAAGATCATCAAGAACAAAGACGGAACCCTAACCCGGTTAATGGAATTCCCCCAGATTCCGGCCACCGGAGACGGCGACGGCGACCTCCGCCCCGGCCAAACCGTCGTCAGCAAAGACGTAACCCTCAACGCCACCACCAACACATGGCTCCGCCTCTTCCGTCCGGCGAAAATCCCCTCAAACGCCCGGCTACCGGTGGTTCTCTACTTCCACGCCGGTGGATGGATCAACTTCCGAGTCTCCGACGCCCTAAACCACGACACGATGACCAAACTCTCCGGCGAGATCCCGACGATCGCCGTCTCCGTCAACTACCGCATCGCACCGGAGACGAAGCTCCCCGGCCAATACGACGACGCATTGGACGCATTACACTGGCTCCAATCCCAATCCACCAACCCTAACGGCGACCCTTGGATCACCCAATTTGGGGATTTCTCTAGGGTTTTCCTCTACGGCACCTCTAGTGGCGCCAACATCGTCCTCCACACCGCCCTACGCATCATCGACACCAACCTAACCCCAATCACCATCGCCGGCACCATCCTCTCTCAGCCGTTGATCGGCGGGAGGAAGCGGACGAAGTCGGAGATCAAGCTAGCGGCGGACACTCTGTTCCCGTTGCCGGTGATCGATCTGCTGTGGGAGCTTGCGTTGCCGGAGGGTACAGATCGGGACCACCGGTACTGCAATCCGTTGGGCGATGAGCATGTGAAGGAGAAGATGAAGAAGATGGTGAGGTGTTTGGTGATAGGGTTTGGTGGTGATCCGTTGATCGATCGGCAGCAGGAGCTTGTGCAGATGATGGTGATGCAGGGGGTGGTGGTGGAAGCTAGGTTTGATGACGTCGGCTTTCATGGGATTGAGATGGTGGACCCCAGGCGGGCGTCCGCGATTCTTGGGTTCGTTAAGGAGTTTATTGGTTGAAGGTTGATCGTTGTTTATTGGTTGAAGGTTGATCGTTTTTTTATTACGTCTAAACGTAGACCGAACTGAACCTATACCGAAATGTATGTACAAATATTTATGTTAGAAATTATTCTTTTAGGTGGATTGTACAGGAGCAAATCATGAGGTTTAGAATTTGAGGGACATTTTATAGAGGTTTTTATAAAAGTGTTGTGAAAGTTTACAGATTGTGAATAAGGTATATATAAAAGTAAGTATATATGTGACTAGGAGTAGTATCACGTTTGCAAACTTTGTTACATTTGTTATGGTTTGGACATTAGTGCATCTAAGTAGTTAATGAGTCGTAATAAAACAATATCATGTTATTAACATGTTTTGTCATAAAGATTGGGTCGTCGTGGCGGAACTGTATGATGAATCAACACGGTCAATAGCATATTGTAGTATGTACACGATCTTCTTAAATGTATGCAGTCACAGGACTGGTGTTAGCTTAGAAAAAATAAAATTTGATAGCAATTGTACTCGGAAAAAAAACTTGACGTCAATAAGAGTACAACGTGTGACAATGACAGTGGACCATCCGCCGACATTACAAAATGAGTAATAGTAACTATTATGTTACTATACTAATATTTAGGGGTGCAAACGACCTGAGCCGAACCCAAGTTCGGCTCGTGATAACTTAGGAGAGCTAGAGCTTGGCTCGTTCGAGCTTTATTTTTAAAGCTCGAGCTAGGCTCGACAAACGCATTTTCAAACTTGAGCTTGACTCGGGCTCGGCTCGTTTATTTATTTAAATATTATTTAAATACTTTTATATTTCATTTTGATATATATTTATAATTACATACTTTATACATAGCATTGTTCATATTATATAACCGTTTTTTATTGTAACTTTATATATAATAGACTTTGTTTATATAATGTATCAAAACAAATTAAAATATATAAATAAAAAACTCGTTTAGGCTCGCAAGCCGGCTTGAGCTCGATACATGAAGCTCGGGCTCGATAATTAAATGAGCTTTTTTAAAGCTCGAGCTCGGCTCGGGCTCAATAAAACTCGGCTCGTTTGTAGTTTTTTTATCGATCTGATCTCGAGTGGCTCACGAGCGGCTCGGCTCGTTTGCACCCGTACTAATATTACTATGCGCTAAATTTTACGTAACATCAAGTCGGCCGCAAATCATAGGATACACAAACAAAAAGAACACATCATTCTTTCAGAAGAACAGAGGTAGATATTCACATCCAACTTCTTTACAAATAAACCCTCAGTTCCACGAAACGAACACAACATACAGTCGTCAAACTATGATCTTTATCGGTACACCTATTTAAAACAACGAAATAAGTTGCATACACAGATACACAGGAGCTATAACCCCAACCAACAGCTCGAACACATGCTATCAATAATAAAGAATAGAATGCAATGATCTTTTGACGATAAAAATCTTTTCATACACCTAGTTTACATCCCCGGATGTACGGGTGGTCAAACTTTATGTATTTGACCCAATATGAACGATACTTTGTCATTGCCAACTCGAGCCACGGCTTCATGTTTCCATTGTAGTGAATGACAGCTGCTTTCTCGATATCTTTCTTATCAATGCTTGGGTTATACCCGAGCCCGAGTACATGCCATGACTTGTCAAGCGGATGCGTAAGCCCGTAAAACGTCATCAAACCAGGTGGCAAAGTCCCAAGCTTCCATAAAACCCTATCTTCATTCTGACAGCAACACAACCAGTAATATAACAAACAGCTCACAATTCTTTGTAATGATGACAATTAACAAGCAAGTATTTAAAAAGATGATTACAATGAAAATCCTACCATATTTTGCCATTTGTGGTAAATACCAGTTATATCCTTCTTCTTCCACACGTCGAGGTCAAACATGTTCATCCCATAAGCCCAACCGCACGCATTCGGGTCAAAATTTCTTGCAATATGAGGATTTGAGAAGTTTAAGTACTTGTCGAAACGGTGAAAGCTTTCTCCACATGTTAAAACAGCACCATTCACGTTCCCATTCAGATCAACACTCCATAACCCTGTTAAGTCTTTTTGGACAACAATGTCGTCATCGAGAAAGAGGATTTTGTTCAATTTGGGATAAACTTGAGGGAGATAAAACCGAAGGTGATTCAGCATTGAAAGGTACTTTGGGTTTCTGTATTTCAAGTTTGATGAACCGGTTGACTGATGATCTGATTTAAGTAGTATTCTTTCATTGCAGCGGATTCTAGTTGTCTAAGAACCGGGCAGTAGGATGAATTTAGCCACTTGAATTCATCAACATTTTCCACATGGATTGTAGCATTACCAGGTGGATTTAGTAAAAACCACATATTCATTGCTCCAAAATTCAATTTATCAGAAACAAGATGAAAAACATGTTTCTCTGGTTCCTGTATTCAACACAAATAATATCATTAGAACCATCAAAGGTGAAAAGGGTCGATTGGGGTGAAAGTTGTTTAACATGTATTACAAGTTTATAACACTTATCTATGACATTAGCCCAAAATATAAAGAACTCATTTGAAACGGTTTATGCCACATGTAAAAAAAGATGTCTAAGACATTCATGAACGCCATGATATATGGTGTTCTAACACAAACACATACCTTAGCATTCTTGATGGTCGAATTCACAACCACCGATGCAGCAAGGACATTATCAGAGAACAAAGCATAATGATAGAGATCTGGATTCTCAAGATTCTCACTCCTGGGGAATTTTCTTTTCTCCACTGGAAGAAGATAATAATCAATTGTTAGGCGCATCGATAAGCAGTGAATTCCATTTGGAATTGTTTTGGCTGCTAATTGACTCAAAAACATGCTCTGTTTCTTCAAGCTACGAACTTGTTCGTCTGCTGATTGAAGCATAGCTCTCAGCTTCCCGGTGACTAACTTGCAATCATAAAGCTGACCTTTAGCTTTGGTCAGCAGTTGACCCATAGCTTTGATTTTCTCCGCAACACTACAAATATTTTCATAAAATAATTGGAACACATGAAGAGTGATCCGAAACAAAACGCACTTGAAATTTTGCTAAAGATGGCAAAACGATGAGTTGGGTAACATGACAAAAAAGCAAAATTTGTTTACCAAAACACTATAAACTAATTATTGTGTCAGATAATAAGTTCCAAAACACAAATCCAAACAACTCGTATAAAAAATATAGCACTTTAGGAGGTTGTAAAGAGATTGCTTTAAGTGATTTTAAACCATTAAATAGCTAAAAAAATTATTTCACCCAAAGTCATCCATTCAGTAATAGGGCATCTACTGACCTGCGGTTAAGATCAGCATCTGCAGTAGCATCACCCAAAGCACGTTGACTTTCTTTAAGTTGACTTTGTAGTTCACGTGCTAATTGTGTCTTGTTTTTCATTGTTGCAATGCTCATATAAACCCTAGCCATAATCATTTGATCCCGGACCAGTCGTATAGTTGTGTCAATGTTCTCATTATCGTTCTCTTTTCTCCAAATACTGTACTTCCCAAGAACAGCAGAGTCAACTGACTTTGACCGTTCGATGGCTGCATTTTCAAGCTTTATGATGACATCATCATCTTTTTTCACTAAATCAGCCGCTCGGGTTTCACGCCTTTTATCTCTCAGTTTCTACAAGAGTGGTAAAAAGGAGTGAGTTCTATCATCACCTTACGGATGTATGTTACTATGTTCCACTAAGAAGTTCAGATTATAATATTACCCTTCTCATTAGTTTTGCAGGCGTATCAACTGATTGAGAATGACCATCTAAAGTTTTCTCCTGTTTGCCTGTCGGGGTCTGTTTTATGGTACTTTCCTTTATAAAGATATAAATTAGGATCAGGAATAAATAATTGACATATTTATTATCATTAAAGATGTGCATCAAAAAAATTCATTAAACATTAGGAGCCAATTGTTATACTAACCTCAGCAATACTGGAATTATTATTGATCACATCTTCCTGCCCGTATATTTCCAAGAAGCTGATAAGTTGTTTCTTCGGAAATAATCAAGACTCAAAGGTCCTAAATCAGCTGTGTTGGCCTTGATGACATCAATAACCTAAATTGTATATATAGTAAGAAAGAAAATATGAGATTATACTGAATAAAATTTGCTAGACAAACATTTGAATATAATTTAGAACATACTCTTTTCGAAAAAAGAGATCGAATGTGTTGTAGAGCCAGCTTTACTCTCCAATCTACATCCTGCATTACTTCTTAAAGTAAGTATCAAATTATTTGTAATGTATATAATGTAAATGAGAAATGAGAAAGCAATAATACTTGCTTGCTGATACTAGTTGGCAAATCATTATCATCTGCATAAGAGGAGCAAAATTTTATATAACCAAAGCACAAGAAGAGAAATCAAACAGAAACATTTATTTCCATATGCATATGCAAAATCTTTATCTAGGGTGTGTTTGAGATTGCTTATTTGAAAAGTTAGTTATCTTATTCATTGTGCATTTTAAATGCAGACAAAAACTTCTGAGTATCTGGATTAATAAAAGTGTTTATGCTTATCTGCTTATTCTAGAGTGAAATAAGTTGTTCTCACTACGCACTTACGCTGTTTGAGATTTACTTATTTCAAACCAATTATTCTTCACGGAATCAAAACTACAAATTTTCATATGCACATAAGAAGTGGTATGGTTTACAACAAAAGAACATTCTAACTGCTAATGAGAAACTTCCATCAGCATATGGTAGATTAGAAATCTCCATTTCATATAGAGGTCTTACAAGTTCTCTTAAATAAAAAATAATTCATCTAATGATGAATTTCTTCAATGTTTTGCCTAATAATCTTGACACCAACAAAAGACTAACACTTCATAATGACTTTTATCCAAACAATCAAAACTGATTATTGCAGTAATCAGTGTACAACCAAATCAAACACCCCTAAAACTAATTCAACTATAAACCCTAAACCTAAATAACACATTTCACAGAAATCTCACTTCCAACACAGAAACTACCAAAATTACATCAAACTATACAAAATCACTAACCAATTGAAGCAGAAGAATACATCCCAGTCCCAAACAAGAAAACCACAGGAGCAAGAAGTAGAAACAACACAACAACCACAATCGGCATCCAAGATCCACTTCCACCACTGCTCCTACGACCACCACTGATCGAATTCCCCCTCCTAATCGCCATTGTCGCCACACCCCTAACCACAACCTCTTCAAATCACAAGTTCTTGAATCAACACATACAGTCAAAACACAAGGGAATTGAACACAATTATCAGACGAGAAGGGAGATCAAGTTGTGGGTATTGATAATTGAACCAAAACCCTGGTTTTATCACATTACATTGGCGAATTGGGTGTGTAGAAGTTGAAGTAAAGTGCGAATTTTTCAAGAACCACAAGAAGGTTCAAGAATCGATGCTTTTTTATGGGAAATTGTGAATGTGGGTGGTGGGAATTGAGATCTGTAATGGGGATATGGGGTTTGTGAATTAAGTGATGAATGGTGGTGAAGATGATGATGATTTTTGATCGGATTGAAGGTTTTTGATTGATTTTGCGAGTGTATTACGTTCTTGATATTCTTGTTTTTTTTTTAATTTCTGTTTTTGGGTCATAACGACGTCGTGTTCAATTGTAACGTCGCCGACACCCGTGCCTCTTGACTTTTTAGAGATTTGATTATTTTTCACTTGGGCCCTTCGAATTTACAGATTTGACATCTTTGTCTATAAAATATTGGAAGAATTATTTTTTGTACGTCACTTTTTGTATTTATCTTTGCAAATAATATACAAACTTGTTGAAAGGATATAATTTATTATGAGAGTAAATCTGCTAAACATAATTAGTAATTATTGGTGGCCAGATGTTATCGTATGGTACCTCTTTTTATTTTAATAGTAAAGATATTATTATTACTATCGTTTTTGTTTTTGTTTTTCGTTTTGTTGTTTTGAATTTATTTAAAACTAGCATTAAGCCCCCCGCGATGCAGCGGGGGACGTAAATCTATGTCAAATAACACCATTGACACACACCACCACCTGTGATCATCTATACCGAAAAATCTTGTATTAAAAAAATTGAAAAAAGAAAAAAATATAACCAAACAAAAAGTGAACATAAAAACGTTGAATCACGTAAATGAAACATAAAACATATAAAACAATAAGTAAATCCAGGACCAGTGCGTTGCGATGGTGCCGTTGAATGGGGAAAAAATGAGCTTAAAACGTTGAACCACAAACGTACGCTGCGATGTATTAACTCGTAAATTTTATACCGAAACGTAAAAGGGAAAAATTTTAAAAATATAAAAAGTATAGGACACCAAAGTTGAAAGTAAAAAAAATATTGAGATTAACTTGTAAAAGTATTTAGTTAAAAAAAATTAAACATTAAAAAAAGACAAAAGATGAGTACAACACAACTAAACATAATATACAACTCATGATGCATAACTAACTTGGTATTTAGTATATATTTAATATTTTCTTATTCTTTTACTTAAAAAAAGAGAACATATAACACTATTTGGTCAGCATCATGTGTCGTAAACCTCGTTATTTAGGTTCGATTTCAAGGAACCCCAAAACTCACTTTCGTGTTACTTAACACTCATATTCATAGCCATAACATGTTGGTTTACGTTAAGGTTTCGATTGTTACACTAAACTTTTGAATGTTATCAACGTTTCTCGCGTAACACGTGTGCAATCAACATACTTAGTGTGACAACAAAACTTTATTTTTAATTAAATAATTGTTATCTTTATATTTAAAAAAAGAATAATAATAAATACACGTATATCATTATATTTTCTCGCATACGTTCCTAAGAAATATGATAGAAATGATGCAAAAACACAATGAAATTAAAAAAAACATATTTTTAGATATTAAATAACAAAGATATTAAAGGTAATAATTCTTTTTAAAACTACTGTACATTTTTTTTAAAATCTTATTTAAACTCATGTAATAATACATGAGCATCTAACTTGTTGCTTTATATACGGAGACGAATATATTTTGGATCAATGATCAGAGCACGGAGGAGAATGTGCGAATTGTCGTGATTTATGGGAGAAAAATGAGACATGATTGACTTAGTTATTTGTCAAATACTTTAATACGAAATTATTAAAAAAATGTTATTAAACTTTCAATCAATGATCCTTTAACGGACGTTGTTGAACTGAGTTATTCAAGACAATTAAAAGCATGTAAGTTTTAAGTTTGAGTCTTACTATAAGTAAAAAATTGTTTAAGGTTAACCATAAGATTTTTTAGTTCTGAGTTTTTTTTAAGAGAGTTATGGATGCGATTTCGACTGGAAAATATATAGGTGGATCTGATTAATATAACATTTGTTATTTGAAGAAAGTTCTTAGCTTTTTCGTTAAAAAAAAAGTTACTCGAGATTATGATTATTTAATAGTAAAAAAAAATAAAACTCCACGAAAATATAGATGGAGAAATGATGTCTACCGATAATCACTAAATAATCAGGAATCATTTTTAAGATTCCGAATCTTATTTCAATGAATAACTGAGATCTAAAACAGTTATATCTAATTTAATTTATTCCAAATTAATTAATTTGCTTTCTTAAATTCATATATACGTGTCTGACGTGTGTGTTGATGATATGGAATGAGAATCACGCATTTTCTCATACGATGAATTTTAGAAAGGTGTATTTCAAATATTTAGAAGTGTCTATAAATTAAATCTCTTACCAAAATGCCCATCAAAATAGTAACATTAAACATCAAAGTTGAAATATATTTCAAAGTACTTATAACAACGGTCACAAAGAACAATAAACTTTATTTGACATCTCTAAGAATATTAGAATCATCATCTTTAAGACATCATCACAAGTGACTATGATTATTTGTATCATCTTTAATGTGTGACCATTGATGACAAACATGGTGTCAATACCATGGTCGAGAAAAAAAAGAACAATATAATGTCATGTAACGGTCTTGACTTGTGTGACACATTATAGCTTGGCGCTCAATAAAAAAACAAACGAAACATATAAAAAAAGTTATTGTAAAGTTATCCGAAAATCATGATTTTTCTTTTTCTAAATCCATCTCTAAACACATTGTTTTGTATTAAATGCTTTAGATTTAACAATACTAAAACAAGTTCATCACCTCGATGCACATAAATCTTTGAGCCATCTATTGTTCCATTTTTATGTTAGAAGTTGGCTACTCTTGTCTCTATTGTTTTTTATTGTTTTTTAAGTATTAACTAGTATTAAGCTCATGTGTTGCGGCGGATACGTAAATCAGTGCAAAATAGCATCAATGTCATACTATTGTCAGTGACCACCAACACTGGAAAAACTCATATTAAAAAAATTAAAAACGAAAAAATAAAACCCAAAGTAAAGCAGACGTAAAAACGTTGAAGCGCACAAGTGAAACGTAAAACATTAAAAACAATAACTAAGCCAATCTAGGACCGCGCGTAGTGACAGGCCGTTAAACGGGAAAAATAGGTGTAAAACGTTGAACCACTTGTGTACATTGCGACGCTTTAACTCGTAAAATTTAGATCGAAATATAAAACGGAAAATTTATAAAAGATGAAACGTATAGTGAAAAAAAGTTGAAAGTGAAAATATGTAAGCGTTAAATTATAAAGGATGTAAAGTTATAGGGATTAAAATAAAAAAATGATAAGACTGAAAAGGCTCCAAAAGTGAGTACAACCACTAAAGCTAAACGTACAACTCGTATTACATAAGAAAGCTAGTAATTAATAATATATATATATATTACTCCTAATATCTTTTAATTAACTTGTCCTTGTGAATTACTCCTATATATATATATTACTCCTTAAACGCACACTCATTTTGTTAGACGCCATCACTAATGCACTAACCTACAAGTTCATGGGCGAAAAGTGTCTAACTAGGCTATTATAGTGTCTCTACTACCACTCATTTTGTTATGACTTAAACGCACACCCTTTTTGTCATTTAGGTCATGTGTTGATACGTAGTTGTAGAAAATGTATCTTTCTACCACCACTTGGGCAGCTACCTTCACTTAAGGAGTTGTTTGTTCAAGGCATAGATGAGGTTAAAGTCATAGGTATAGGTTAACTCAAACCATTTTTTGTCTTTCCTTCACTTGAAATTTTAAGGTTTAAAGATATGTTGGGTTGGGAGGTACGATCAACCAAAAGCAATGTTTTAGATGCGGTGTATCCATGCCTCGTGAGATTCATATACAAAATTGTCCTAAATTAAGTGTTGTCTCACTTGATGCACTACCGTTACTTAGGGCTCTAGATATTGTTGGATATGGTAATGGTGTGCTAACTTGTCTAGTTCATGCAGCTTCATCAATCACAAACTTAAATGTAGGTTCTATTTCAAGGGCTTACGGACGAGATGTGAAGAGGTGTTATTAAGTATGTTGGGGCGGTTGAAGAAGTACATATCTATAAGTGTAATGAAATAAGATACTTGTTAGAATCGAAGTCGAATTCACATAAGGTGCTTGTGAATTTAAAGGAATTAAGGGTATGGTGTTGTAATAATCTGATGAGTTTAGGAGAGAAAGAGAAGGAGGATGATGATTATAAGACAACCTCCTATCATCTCTCATGGTATTGAAAGTAGTCTCCTGTAAAAAACTAGAGCGTTGTTGTTGTCCACATAGCATTGAGAGATTGAGAATCAAAAATGTAAGTCACTTACATCTCTCCTTCCCAACTACAACAACATAACGAGCGCAGAAGCTCAAGTCACTAGATGTAATTAGTTGTAATAAACTAATGAAAAAGATGGACAACACAAACACGTCAATGCTTGAAAGTATTCATATTAATAGCTAGACAAATCTAAAATCAATTATTCATTTGAGAAGCTTCATTGACCTACCGAGTTAATTATAACCAACTGTCCTGGTATTGAGATTTCTTGATGTTCAGTTGTCGACTTTCATATTGTTAAAAGATCTTACTATAAGTAATTGTTGAGGTATGGATGCTTTATTTCGTTGTGGGCTTGGCCTTTGAAATTTGGTTAGGCTTCGAATAAGAGAATTGAGAAAACCCATCTCAAAGTGGGGCCATCAAAATTTCCAATCTTCTTTTGTTGAGCTAGAGTTAATTTTGGGCAGTTGACATGCGTTTTTCCTTCTTCTCTTACTAATCTTGGCATAGAGAGATTTGATAATTTGGAATCATTTTCGATGGGGCTCCAACACCTCACATCCCTTCAACATCTCAACATTTGGAATTACCCAAAGATAAAACATCTGCCAGTAACACTGTTGTCTTTCCTTTTGATAGAGATCTATCGATGCCCAGAAATGGAATTACTTTCACTGTGCTCCAACACCTAACATGACAAAATTTTCCACTCATTAACTTCACAACTCTAGAATGTAAGTGAGTAGAGTGATTCGTTAGCTATATAATTAACTTTTAAACAATCTACTAATAGTAATGAGTCATGTCTTACTCAACTACTCGAACTTCAAGTTTTAACAAGTCAACTTCATTTATAGTAAAGCGTGAAACGAACCTTTTTAAATTAAACAAGTCGAGCTAGAGTTATATTTAATCTTAAAATTAGTTATAAACATTAAGGTTTTACAATAGTATAGTTATGATGTGTTTCATCCACGTAAGATGAACATCAAACTATAGGTTTTTGTTGGCTTGGATATTTGTTTATTTGGTTTTAAAAAGAAATCAAAACAAATCATCTTTTAACATAACTTTGCTGAAACTTTTTGTAATTTATTCTGATACACGTTACTTGATAGTTGTTACAAGTATTATTATTGTTATAGTTATTGACTCTATGTGCTTGAAAGTTGAAACACCTTTTGGGCCTATAAGTTGGGCTGAGTGGGCTTCACTGTTTCGCCTCAATGTTTTTAATTTCCAAGTTTAGACCCACAATATAAAAATAGTCAAATGTTGTTGAACTTTAGATTTGATATATTTGACACGAGTATTTTTCTTAATTATCAAAGTGACCGTTTGATTTACATGAAGCTATTTAGCAAATCTGGAATATATGTATAAACTAACTTTAATAAACATGTGTGTTAGACGTGTTGAATAAAAAATATTAATATAATAAAATTTATTAATTATAAAATAATATTCAATCATATGATATGATCGAAATTATATATAAAATACAACTATAAGTAATAAAATAGTTATATCAACCTTTTAAAAAATTATTTTTAATTTTTTTCCAAAAATATAAACGTTTTGTTCTAAAAAAAGCTGTATAAAAATGTTATTTTAAATTTTTTTTATTATAACTCACAAATTTAATTTATTTTTTGTTTTAAAAAATTGACTTTTTAAAATATCAATTTTAAAATATTTCATATTTTAAAAAAGTTGTATGCTGTATAAAAATTATTGTTTTATAAAATTTATTTATGTTATTAATTAAGTAGATCTCTTTTTTAATTTATAAAATTTAAAAAAGTGTTAAATAATAGTATTAGTAATTGAGGTAATTACTTAATAAGAAAGAGATGCAGAAAAATTTTGATGAGTATGATTGTAATGTTGACACATGTCATCTTAATCTACAATTTTTTAGCGTAGGAAGATATCAAATATATGTATATGTATATAGGTGACAAGTAACTTAATCAATTTATGAGTTGGTTGTTATTTAGTTTATTAGTTACTTCAAAATACCAATAATTGACTTGATTTAATTCGAACTTAAGCTACTCAAGTAGAGATTCAAATAGCGATTGTACTTTAAAATAGTAGAACCATAAAATTTGTGTTCTTGTCAAGTTTGTGTTATTTTACATGTTTACATTGCATATGAAATCACATACGTTATTACTCCGGCTATGTAGTCAAGTCTAATCACGAGGAGTTGATTGCTATTATAGATGATTAGTACTCGTAAACGTGATTTCTCACCGGTACCGATCCACATGAGGACACCTTCATAGGATGAGATCTTCAAACTTGTGACACCCTACACATATCCCACATCGGCCGTAGACAGGAGAGATTCCTGGTTCATAAGGAATGTCTGGCTTTTAACATCAACAACGCGTTTTGGACGTATTGGCTGTGGATGAGAGGAGAACTCCATAGTTAAGTGTACTCAGGTGGGAGCAATCCAAGGATGGGTGACCTCCCTGGGAAGTTTTCACCCGGGCAACCAAAAGCAAATCCGTGCGCTCCTCGTGGGCAAAGCGGACAATATTGTTGATGCAAGGGGCCGGGTGTTACAGAAGGATGGGTGACCTCCATGGGAAGTTTTCACTCGGGCAACCAAAAGCAAATCCGTGCGCTCCTCGTGGGCAAAGCAGACAATATTGTTGATGCAAGGAGCCGGGTGTTACAGAAGGATGGGTGACCTCCCTGGGAAGTTTTCACCCGAGCAACCAAAAGCAAATCCATGCGCTCCTCGTGGGCAAAGCAGACAATATTGTTGGTGTGAGGGGCCGGGTGTTACAGAATGGTATCAGAGCCACTCCTGTGCCATTCGAGGTGTGGGACATACCTCACCAAAGATGGTGACTTCTCGGGCTCATCGAGGACGATGAGTCCAAACAGGGGGTGCTTGTGACACCCTACACATATCCCACATCGGTTGTGGACAGGAGAGATTCCTGGTTCATAAGGAATGTCTGGCCTCTAACATCAACAACACGTTTTGGGCGTATTGGCTGTGGATGAGAGGAGAACTCCATAGTTAAGCGTGCTCAGGTAGGAGCAATCCAATGATGGGTGACCTCCCTGAGAAGTTTTCACCCGGGCAACCAAAAGCAAATCCGTGAGCTTCTCATGGACAAAACAAACAATATTGTTGATGTGAGGGGCCGGGTGTTACAAAACTCAAATGTTACTAATAATTCTAAACTAGATCTACACACATGAAGCATTATCGTTAAGGCACCACAAAAATAAAAGTAATCCTATAAAACCATTTGGTGTGAGAATAGATAACCATATTTTCAAGTATAAAGCTAGAGAGAGAGAAAGGATAAGGGCCTGTTTGACAACCTCTTAATCAGTATCTTAATGGTTCAGATATCTTAATAGTTCGGCACTTAATGATTTAGAGTGTTTGTTTCGCGAGCAAATGTCTGAATGGTTCAGACATTTGCCTCTGAATGGTTAAACATTATATTGATGTTCAATGGTTAAGAGGTCAAATGCTGAATGGTTAAGACATTTTATCTGGTTTGGTCAGACATTTGTATTTGAATAGTTAATTGATATACTAGCTCTTAATGATTTAGCACTTAATGGTTCAAACCTCTTATTAGTTCAGCATTTATTTATTCAGATAATATCAAACAACCCCTAAGTTTGTCGGAGAGTATATGATCTAAACAACACCCGGTTCAGTTATTATATTTATACATGATGTATATATGCATGTTGTCATGGTGTGTTTTCTTGCTCATGGAAAGGATGTGAACTAGATGAACCATAGAGATTGGTACGGATGCTCATCCATGGCTTATTTCACCTAAGATATGAAAATACAACTTACGAGATTGGTAAGGATGCCATACACGAATATGAATTATTAGGTTGAGATTGGTGTTTTAGGAGGTAATTACAATTTACGAGATCTTAACCTAAGACCAAGTTTAAAAAGTCATAAACTACGATGTAATTAAGCCAAGCCGCACATTAGTTATCTAAGATTGGTTTGTTTAAATCTCAAATCTAACCTAGTTCACGTATAGGTTAATGAGTATTTATACAATTTCTAATTAATATATTAAATAATATATATTTATATAATAGTATTATTATTATATACAAATTTGTGAGAAAGTAATTAAATAATATATATTATGTTAGAAATAAAATTATAATTATAAATATTTGTAAACTAATAACTAATATATGTAATACATTAATAAAAAAACATATATGTAATAATCGAGCTGAACTTGATCATGAAAAATTAATCACAAGCCGAGCTCAAGCTTAAAAACCTCATACTCGATTCGACTCGTTTACAAGCTTATCCTAAATCCTTAGAGCTTGGCCACTCATTGGCGTTGATTAATACAACACATTACATTTTAATACGTATAATCAAGTTGAATCAAGTCCCAAGCTTAAAAATGAAGACTCGATGAAGCTAGCTCCACTCGATTTTAAAGAGTCAATTTTAAGGTTGATTGTATATCGGTTATATGGTAGATATTATATAGTAACAAAATTAGTTTTGTTACAACCAAGATGATTGTGATCTCTCATAAACAAGACATAAATTATATGCAAACCATCTTTTCCAAGATTATCATAACATCCAAAAGACTCGAAAACAAATTGAATCAATTGATTTGAAAATTTAATACAAGAAACAAAAAAGCATAAAGGAAAACATGAAAGGCTACAAGATGGTTCAAACTATGATTTCTAACGTTGATATCAAACGGCTAAACCATAAAAGTAGTTAAGAAATTTCTTCAAAGCTGATGGTTGAACCACACCATCAAGACCAATAATTTCTTTTTATTACACAAGTCATAACTTTATTCAAGACTCAAGATATCATAGACGTATCTTTTCAACAATTATATGTCCTATTCATGACAGAAATATCAATTATTATATTTTGTTTTTTTGGGTATAAATTTATATGATGTTTTAGGTATTGTACAATTAGTATATAAAAACAAGTACCGTATATCTAAAAAATATTCATTGATGGTGGATATCAATTTGCAACGCCCTTACAAGTTGCAATCAATGACTAAGACATTACATGACTTTGTAACCATGCATCAATAGTATTGTACCACTTCATGTAAACTATGCATCAATTATGCCATGAGGCATTAAAACTTTATATTTATAGTTTGTTTTATGTGCTTTTAAACATGTAAACCACATCTAGCATTCAAAGTTACAAAATCGTTTGTTATTTAGTCGTTGTACGCTATGTAAACAAGATATATGACTCTTTTCTCTTATGCTTTTGGTCGATGGTGATACACACCTAAAAAGCAAGACGAGTTCTGAATTTATTAGGAGTGATTGTCTAGAAATAAAATGAAAGATACTAAATTTATTAACGCGTTATGGTATTTAAAACATTCTTACTTAATTATTTTTAGGATGTAAAAAATACAAACTTATTCAATAATAATTGTTGATTTAGAAATATGATACTCTATTGAGCGAGTATGCATTTTTATATAAGAATCATGTTCACGTTTATGTCAATTGTAAAGACACATAATTAAAAAAACATTATTTCTTATAAAATAATTTACCTCTCTATAAAAGTCGTTTATTTTTAGAATGATTATTTTTTTTAAAGTGACAATTTTTTTTCTTTAAAATGTACTTTTATAAAGCCATCGTCTGTTTGTTGTAAAAGTATTATTTCTTAATACCATTTTTATATCAAAAAGTTAAAAACATCTCGTATACAAAAACACATATTTATATTATATATACCATGTTAGTTTTTATATGATAAAATATCAACTATTAGTCTTATTATTTTCAATAACATATTTGGTTTGAATTACCTTAATTTTTAATAGCATTCTAGTTATCCTTTTAAGTATTGATTTTAATCACATTATTTGGTTCGAGATACCACAACCTTGTTATTTAGAGTTAATATTAATTATCTAATTTCAAAAGTTACATTTTTATATGAATATTGTTAAAGAAACATGGAGGTGCGGGAATGATTAAAAAAATGAAGCTGAATGTTATTTCATTAATTTAAGCTTTAAATTCAAGAAAAAAATCCAATAAATGAAATACCTTCCACTAAACATAATGTCATCTCATACTTATTATGTTCCAAAAAAGCAGAAACTTAAGTAGTTCCCTTTGCAACTTAAACATTTCCTTTATGAGATTTTACTTTAGAAATATTAATTTTCTATCGTTATCAATACATTTTTTGTTACTTTTATTTGTTTCACATGCTAATCTAGTCATAACGTTAACTTATTTTAGTAGTCACGTTTCTAATGACAATATGGAGTTTTGATTATAAATTCCATACATGTTTTAGCTAAATTAGATACATCATAAATTCAAACTTGTAGTATTTTTGAAGTTACCTAACAACGAAAAATATTAAATGGGTAAAGTAGTTGAAACATATTCGAAATTGAATCAAATGTGTACAATATGGTATGTTATATTGTTTTGTAAAAGCTAAAGTTGACGGTATATTTATTTGGTCCAAAGAAGGTGTGTGAAATGCTCTCATCTGGATCAATTCAAGGAACAAAATAAGTTGAAATTAGATGAAATGTTTAGAGTATCCTTTTCGAAACTTAGATCTAAAAGCAAAAAAAAATATCTAATTAACTAGATAGTCATGTTAACGCATCTGCCTTCTTTCTAGTGATCGTCCTTAAAGAAGAAAAGTCGGTATGTATATCCTTGACTTTGTTTGTTTACGAATTAGATATAAACAATCATCCACACTTTAGTTTTGAGAAAACTTAGTAAGGATAAAAAAATCTACTTCTAGTTGTAAGATATATAACAAAAAACCAAAAAACTTAAAATTCATTAAGCCCATTTCAAAAGTACATTTCACACATATGTGTTTTAACTAGCGTGTTTTAACCAGTTAAATCTCCGTTTTTCTTTGATCTTTTCATAACAAAAAACTACTAGTTAGATTAAAATTTTGTATGAGAAAGCATTAAGTTTTAAATTGAATACATAGGAAACTCCAAGAAAGTCTTAATTGACTGTGGCCATTAGGTCCCCCCACAATGGATGCAATGAGTACAAATATGCCATGCCCCATTTTCAATGGATGATAAAGAAATACTTCTATAAATAGAAAGGAAGGTCTTTTTCTCCTTCTTAAAATGGCAACCTCTTAACATCACCACAGCCTAGCATTAGCCACAATTGATTCTTAATAGTACTCCAATATTTCCTTGTGGTACCCACAAAAGCTAGCTAAATTACCTTAATATCCTCTCATGTATTAGATTGATCATAAACTAATTATCTTTTGTTTATACATAAAAACACTTAACCATTTTTATTTTGATAAGGTTGTATGAATGAATAATGGTTATAATCAAGGCCAAGTGACCCCATAAATTAAATTATGTGTAGAAGATGGAATGATGAAATATTTTAAAGGACATAAAAGATACGGTGCATGATTCAACAAGTGCTAAAGATTGATTTAATAAAAGCTTAAATTAAACTAATTTTAAATAATCTCAAGCTTAAAATTAAGCTCTTTTAAGAAAATAGCTCACACACGATATTCATATACTAAACTTGCCAAGACTTGTGCGCCTAAATATGTATAACAAAAATATAAAAATATATGTATAGAGAGTGTATGTTGATATTATTAACTGATTTATACAATTAATATCAAACGAGTGACTTAAATTTAAAAATTATCCATAAGCGAGCTAAGCTTTAAACATATAATTTAGTTGAAACAAGCATGGTTTTTGATCCAATGACTCCCACAAAACATCACTAAGGTGTATTCTTTATATTCAAAAAGTCGATGGTTTAAATCATACAAAATCACACATAGATAATTTAATTAAATTAAGTAGATTAAGAACTATTATGAAAAGAAGAAACAATTGTCTCGATTTTCAGTCAGATTTTCGTATCCTCTTGGAGAAAAGGTCAATTGGCGATACGGGTTCAACGTAACATTTGTTATATTATATACAAAATATAAAGGTCATGTTTTAATTTCAAAAAGAAAAAAACGTTATATGAGTTTCTTTTATGTTATTTTAGTGGTTTTCACACTTTTTCCTTTAGTCTAAAGTAAAAGCATCACGAAGTATGGTTTTCTAATGTACCAAAACACTTTTGTTGCACCCACAATGTCAAATCGTTGTACGTCTTCTTTTTGTGCTTATGGACCAACTTCAACTCATATTGAATGATGCTTTCATCCTTTTCGGTTTTTATTCATACATTTATTTAGCAACTGTTTTTACATTGCAAACTATCGCGAGTCGGTGGGTCACATAATCAAATTTGCGCAAGGTATGTGTTGTGATACTAAAAGTCTATTGTTGCATGAATATGTAATAGAATCCATAGTCAAAAGCTTAGAAAGGATGTATGGAAACTTGTTAGTTATCGAATGTCTTTTTAGTGGCATTTTAGTTAATTTATGTTTGTGAAATATTATCTTGATTTGGATTGTCAATATCAAATGATATGAGCGTAGTTATAATGAAAGTCACATGTAATAGAAGACTTATACCAAACTTTATATAATAATGATATGACATGATAATAATAAAATGGTACTACGAACTTTGTAAACATATGAAATACGTTATATTTGTCTCATCTACTTTACAATATAATATTACACATTATGTTGTCATTTTGTAGTCTTCATAAAGGTTTAACACGCTTTTCAGGTTATAACTTTTCTATTTCTTTTTCTAAAAACCATCACCAGTAGAAAATTTTAACTGCTTTAAATTATCTTTTCATTGTCCATATATATATCAAAATTTCTCACCACATATTTAGTGGTTTTGAAAGAATTATCGATCACACATTATGTCAAATGAATGGTAAAAAGATTCGGTAATCGTATGGACAAGAATGACCTTGTTAATTTTTCGAGTGCAGTCACACCATAATTAAGGCTTGAAAATCAAAATTGGAACCAACTCAAAACTCAGGAAACTTGCAAATCAAGTTTAGGGTTTGGTAGTGCTCATCAAATATAGAGTTTGATTGAGGGGCTGTTTGATTTGTTTCTGACCCGGTCAAAATGTCTGACCCACTGACCCGGTCAGACATTTTGGCCGGTCAGCATGTTTGATTATCACATTTTTGCGTCTGACCCGGTCCGAAGCCACTGACTCATACCTATTTTCCCTCTTACCGGGTCAGTTTTGAAACAAGCTCTTACCCGGTCATCACCTTCTGACCGAGTAAGAGCAATCAAACAGCCCCTGAGTGTTGCAACTAGAAGTATAATTGAGTTTCGGAGTAATAATAATAATAATTTTGTTAAGATTCGAAAGTTAATGGCTTAAGGTCAAATAGGAGATTCACTTTATAACTTCAAAGTGTTTGTTTTTACAATACAAACAAATCTAGCTAATGGTGTCAATTAAAATTAATCATAACTTAATTTGAACATCAACTATTGACGATGATATGAATTCCATAGTGAGAAATCAAAGAAACCAATCTCGATCATGAAAGGTTTTTACGAAAACAATTCTCGAAATCAATTAGTTCAATAAGGAACTTAATATATAAGACCCTAAATGCAATTTCAAATTTTGTAAATTATTCAATATGAGACCTATACCGCTTCGTTTACATAGATAAATTTAACAAGCGAAGCGAAATTTCATTGTCACTCACGACAAGAAATATTATATTTTTTTTCTGGAAGAGAATTTTTTAGGGCTATGAAAAGAGAGTTTCCTTTTCTAACATAAATCGTAGATATCATATATAGGGCACAAAGGGGTGTAGTCGGTTTTGAAGGCAACAAATAGTTAAGTTGGATATTGTAGTACCAGAAGTGATGAACCAAACCTACGCTTGCAAACTAACAAGTTAATACCTACAAAGGGACAGAATACATTTTATATTCACTTACATTAATTACTAAGGTCTCTGAGTATTTATTTATTTATTTATTATTATTATTATTCTTATTATTCTTATTATTCTTATTATTATTATTATTATTTTTTAAATTGATGTTTTGAAATGTATAAAAGTGATGGTAAAGACAAATAGGGCTACAAAAAAGCTAAGTAGAATTTAAACATGATGGTGCTCAGCTAGGCTTGACCGTTTTAGGCTAACTCAAGTTTAGTTTGAAAGCTCGACGAACCTTCATGATCTAAGCTCGGTCTTGACTTGAGCAATATTCAAGATCATCTTTAGTTCACCTTGAAAAGCTTAAGTCTTGTATAAAATGTTCAATAGCCATACTTATTTCAAGTATGTGAATGTTATCTTCGATAAGAAATTTGATTTGAAATATATATAAAAGTTAAGTAAATAATGCTTTTAGACACAAGCAACAATAATAAAACCAAATTATATATAACATCATTCTCTAATTCTAATACGCTATACATTCATGTATAGCATTAGACTTGAAAAACTAGATAAATCTTGACCCGAACCCATATAACTTCAAGTTTGATAAACACTCGACTTAAAGAAGTATAAACTTGAGACGAGTTTAAGCTTTTAGATAGAATCTTAACTCATATTTAACCCTAAAACTGATTTCAAGAAATCAAAAGTTGAGATAAAAACCATATAAATCTGTAAATTATTGAAGATGGGGACCAAATTGATACAAAGGGAAACTCATAATTTGAATTTATCATGTACCAACTATATTTAGCTAAGCATTCATAACTCTCTTGGCATTGTTTCATTGAATGTTTTGTGACCACTTCTCAATCTTTTCTTCAAACCAATGTACAAACAATCGAACTTTGCATGTGTATGGGGTCTAAATGTCAATTACAATATGGTTGTATGTCATGCATATCAAACATCAATCCATAAACGTTCAGAATGTGAAGAAAACGATCTAATGCTTATTGTCTTATAAATGAAATCGATATGTTTGTTTACTTTGGTATAATGGGTTGTAGTTAACATTCTTTCTTACTTTAGATATCACAAGACATGATGTTATGTTTAATTTTTTTCTATTTCAAAATGTCTACATAAATTCATAAGTAGCTATTTCTTTTTAAGGCACATGTACAATTTCTAGATTTTATGTTATCATGCAATCAAAAGGATCTTCAATTAGAAGATACAATATTGCTATATGTGATATTAAATGATACTAGCACATCTCGGTTTGTGACTAATTGTGATGCATGTTTAGTTTGTTATTTGCAAGGTTGATTGGTTACATGTATATATAATTTGTTAACACCTTTTGTGATCTTATGTCATTATAAATTATAGTTACAAGTATATAATCCGAAATCCAATTTAAAGTTTTTTTAGTTTATTCTAATAGAAATTCAATATGGCATGGTTTCGAGACGACGCAAGTATGCAAATGCATCCCTCGAATTTTGATAGAGGTGTTAAAACAATTTTAGACGTTCAAGTTAGCATTATTAATATATTAGCTAGAGATAAATCGATTTATAAATTATAAGGTAAAAAAGCCACATTATTAAATAATAACAAGTAGATTTTGAAATTATTAATTGAAGTTGTAGGTTGTAACTATTTAAATACTTCTCATGATACTTAATCTAACTAGTTATGGTTGGATATTCATAACATGTATATATGTGAAGGTCATAGGTCACTTTGAGTAAAAATATTCTGACTTGAGCCAGTAAGTTTTTCAGTAATAATAGGTTTTCTTTTGATAAGGTTGGGGGGTGTGGTATCAGCTGTGAAACACATAGGTGATTTTGATTAAAATAACATATATCCTTTGAAAAATGGTCATACATTTTCCGTTCAAAAAAAAAGTTTAAACATAGTTGGTATTACGATATAATTGTGTAGATACTACTAAGCCCAAAGACTTTATATATTATCACTCTGATCATGATTATTAAACAATTTTCAAAAACAACAAAATAACTAAAACACTACAAAAAATTTTATCATTAGCGACGACACGTGTCACCGCTATTACCCATGATTGTCGTCGCTATAGCCTTTGGCGGCGATATGTCGCCGCTAGTAGTCCGTCGCTAACGATACAAATATCGCCGCCAATGGTGTTGCCGTTAATAATCAAAATGTCGTCGCTAATAATTCGCCGCTAATGTTTTTTTTAATAATTAAATGATTATTAGTGCCGACATATCGCCGCTAATGATCAATTTTAAATATTTTTTAAATATTTTTAGTTTTCGGATGGCCAAAATAAACCTAGAATTCCCAATAACATTCAATTTCATACAAATAAATCTAGATTTCATAATATCATTCAATCATACTACATAAAGTACAAACATAAATCATTTAGTCATAATTAAAGTCAAACATAAGTATTTTAAAACAAACGTGACCCATTGATACAATATACTATTCATCCCCTTCGTCTAAATCGTCTTCTTCGGCTTGATTTGAAGCCTTTTGCGAAGCAATTAAGTTTGTAATTTATGATATAAAATGAGGTGAATGCATGATCTATATATAATAAGTATATTGAAATCATGTAGCTTTTATATTCGTAGGTTTTACATATAATCCAAACAATGTGTTGAGAAAAAACATGATGGAATACTTTATATACGCTTTAAGGGATAAAAATCAACGTGTACTACATATTATTATTTTGTGTAAGGATATTATACGGTGAATGGTGATGAATACTTTCATAAATTCATGATAGGAAACATGATTGGGAAAACACAAAAGGGGTGTTGTCATTTCCATTAAAGTGAAACATCTTGTAGTGGGTTCATATATTGCAAGTAGCAAACCATTGTCATGACATATGCATTTACAATAAAATAAAATAAAATAAAATAAATTCATCTTTTGTTGCATCAGATTTGTACCATACATGTTAGAATAGGTTTGGACTGAATAATGAAATTTGGGTCACAAGACGTCGTTTTAAAAATATGTAAAAGTAGTTTGAGTTGAAACGAGTCACTTAAAAGAAAATTTTCACAAGTGCACCTTATCACTAGTGGCGCCAGCGGTCGAGGTGGTGGCAATGATATAGATTTTGCGACAATGGTAGAGAATTTTATACAGGCGACAAAGAAGAAAGTGAGACTAATGGTTATGATGGAGATAGCGTTGGTAACGGTCGTGGCTTTGGCGGTGGGAGGGGTAATAGTTGTTGTGGGGAGAGGAATGGTGTGATGACATCAAGAGGGCGGTAGCGGTTGTGGTGACGATAGCTAGCGGTGGCTCCGGTGTTTTATAACTTTGGGGTTGACAACTCTGGAAGAGGCGGTGGTTCAGACTGCAAACAAACAAAATGAACACGAACAAATGCTTATATATCTATTTGCTTGCTAAGAAATACGATCATTCATCTATATATCTATTTGAGTAGACAATGCATTTTACTCGATGGTGATTAGGTATGGGACACAAAGATACGTATTCCCACTTAAAAGATGAAGGAATTCAACTCGATCTAAAATTATTTTTGTTACAATTACCTCAAGGTGTAACGGTCTATCACGTTAAAAATATGCTGGTACTAGTGTTGAGAATCATATATGTCTATCTAAAAGAATAATTAATGCACTTCATAAGATATATTTTGGAGAAAACTAATGTTGTAATAGAGATAGTTATTTAATATATACTAATTTCCTAATTTTCATAACTTTTATGGTTTTTGCATTGTGTTTGTGAGTTGTGCACCATTTTATTTTTTTTACTTTTGACCATTATAATTTTATGTTTTTTTTAATTTTACTTTTAACTTTGAGCGTCTATACTTTGCATCTTTTACTATTATTTCTACGTTACGGAATAAATTTTATGAGTTACATACCGTAATGTATGTTGTGGTTCAACATCTTCACATATGTTTTTCCCATTCCTGAAGTAATGTCGAAGAAACGTACGGGTCCTAGATCAACTTAGTTATTACTCAGGTTAACCCTTTAGAGGTTTTAGGTATGCTTTTGTATTGGAATCCGGTTTACTTACGATGATACGATTTCGGAAAAGCTCACACAATGATTAACCTTTTGGAGTTTTTTGATAGGCGATTGTTTTTGGTATTGTCTCCAGTTGAACTTCTGTTGAGTTTTTCTGATGTAAACGATCGCTGACGATGGCATGACATTGGTGCTACTAGGTATGATTTTACGCCCTCAACGCAACGACGAGGCTTAATACTCATATGTTGTAAATTAGATTTAGTGTGTTGTGCTTATTTTTTTTAAATTTTTTTAACATTTTTACTTTTAATCCTAATATGTAACACCCGGTTATTTATTTATTTTGAAGCCGACGAAGGAAGAAAAAGAAATAAAGTCCAAAGTCGATGGACCAAACTCGCCAACGAGAGAAAGTTGGGTGAGCGGGAGTATTTAAGGGAGAGGGCAGCCCTTACCCTCTCCCCACGCCCACAAAAAATCAGCCAAGAAGAAAGAAAGAGAGAAAATGGAGAAAAGTTGGTTCAAATGAGCAAAATCGTTGAGAACCGGGTCAAATTGAAGCTCTTCTCGTTGTGGTCGTTTGTGTGAGTTCTAGGACCCCTCTTTTACACGTTTTTGAATGATTTGGGGCCGGAACACATCTGAAAATCGGGTTTTTAAGTGTGTGTATGTTTGACCCGTTTGTGTATGTGTGGGTATGTGTATGATTAGTTTGGGTCTTGCTTTTGAGCTTGTGTGTGCTTGAATGGTCTTGTGGTATGCATTCCTAAGGTCTAGGATGGTTGATTTGGTCTTAGAATGGGTTTAGATGAGCTTGGAGGTCGAAAATGGTAGATTGGGTTCGGGATGAACTGCATTCTGCACCAGCTAGAGCTAGGCGACCGAATGGAGACCATACGGCCGATTGAGGTACGATTGAGGTTCATTCGCACGACTGAGGTTTCATTCGCACGACTGAGGATTCATTCGCGTGAGATCCCAGTCGCATAAATGCCTATTCGCATTAGTTCCATCCGCATTAGGTCCATTTGCATTAGTTTCATTCGCACAATTGGGTGTTCATCCGCATAGGTGTTCATCCGCATTGGTCTAATCGCATGATGTTCAATCACCTGGAGGCCATGCGACTGAAGGGTGTCCATACGCCCAAGTAGGGCTGGTGTGCCCGAGGAAATGTAGTTTACTTACTGACTTTCGGGGGAAAGTGCAAATGTAAGTTTTGACGTGAAAGTTCCCGTAAGTTCATGTAAGATGACTGTTGAGGCCTTAGAGTGTATGTTGGGCATGATGATGATGTTGCATGATTATGCATGTTATGTATGTATGATGTTGCTCTGTATGATGATGATGTTTGTGTATGTTATGTTCCTTATTATGATGTATGTTTATCTTTCCCATGATTTTACGTTGAATGATAATGAATGAATGAAAGTAGTATGTAACATAAAGTGAAATATAATGAAAGAGTAACATGAAGTAAGAATGCATGCATTAATGAATAATAAAAGTAAAGAAAGTATTGCAAGCATAATATGTCGGGACACACCATTAAAAGGTGTTAGCCCAACGATGTGCGGGTTCGCTACCCCGGGAAGATGCACATTGGGGTCTTTCTTTGTGATTGACCATTTGTATGGAACCATTGTTGCTTGCCTTAGGTACTGTGGCCAGAGGTGTTGGGCACCGTGAATGAAGGTCTATGATAGGCTTAGGTCCAGTACCACGAGCATGAAGGGCATAACACATGATAATGGTATACCTGAACTTTATCTTAGGTACTGTGGCCAGGGGTGTTGGGCACCGTGAATGAATGTTTATGTTAGGCTTAGGCCCAGTACCATGAGCATGAAGGGTAAAGTTCATGGTATTGATGAAAGGAAAAGATGTAATGACAAAAGAACGAATAATGAAGATAATAATGATATTATCTATGTGTGCGTATGATGTATGATCGCATGAATGTAAAGAACGGTTTTAACGAAAGAATAGTATGTTTTATTCTATAAAACTAGAACTCACTCAGCAACGCTAACTTTGTTGTATTTCCAGTTGACAGGTAATGATTGCTGAGGATGGCACGAGGTGGCTACTCAGCTCTTTTGAGATGACATCCATTTATTTAACGCTTTTGTGATGTAATGCAACAATGTATTTTGTAACTGATTAACGATGTATTATTTTGCAAAAGTTTTTATGATAAAATGAGATGTCATTTTTGAATGTTTGAATGTTTCCGCTAAAATATTTATGTAAGAGAAATGGAAATGTATGTTTTATGTGCAATGCTTTACCAGCTGTAAGCGTTACGGGAAAGGGGCCTTACAAATACATTTACATCTTTACAATTTAACCACAACAATTTTTCACTTTCAATTTTGTCTCAATACTTCTTATCATCTACAAATTTTACATTTTATGTTTCTATCTAAATTTACAAGTTAACACACCGCAACGTGCACATGCAGTTCAATGTTTTTACGCCTATTTTTTCCGTTTAACCGTCCCATCATAACGCGTGGGTGCTACATCTACTTAGTATTACTGTTTTTAATGTTTTACGCTTCACATTCATGGTTTAACGTTTTTACATTTACTTTCCGAATCGTTTTTTTTCGTTTCTGTTTCTTTTTTAATACGAGTTTTCTGGGTTTTGGTGGTTGTTGACAGTGGTATGACATTTGTACTACTTTACGCGTTTTTAGGCCCTCGCCGCAATACAGGGGCTTAATACTAGTTAGTATATATGTAATTATCATTTTTATATTATTTTTGTATGATTAAGTTATGGAATTGATGTTTGCATGCCATATTATTTAAGTGTGGCTCTTTTTCGAGCTTTATTCAGAAAAAAAATACAACACATTGCACCACTACTTCAAAGCAAGGTGTACCATCCGAAATTTAATACATGTTGTCCTGTAAAAGAACTCATCGTGATTCCTTTTGTTTTCATTCATAAAGAGATTAAAGATAAATATTTTTTCAAGTTCAAGGTGTCACGTTACACATTTAATAATCCAAGGTGATGAGGATCTTGTAACTTGAAACTTTTTAGCTCGGATTCGTTATGATGATGTAAAAAATGATTGCATTAGACTTTATAATAAATTAAAATATTATTTTTCTAATAGTTTACCCGTATTGCAATACTCGTAGTATTCGTTGGTCTGGCTGTTTAAATTGTTTTTTAATTATTAGGTAAAATACGTATCTAAACAACATACTTTTCTATTTTCATCTAGTATTAGTTTTAGGAAATTCATATTGTATTGATGATAATAAATATATATTTGAAAGCCTAGCCCTCTCGATCATTTCTACATCATGATCATTTCTTTTTCTTCAACACCACGGTCTCCCTCAGCTCTCACTTTGTTTTCGAGACACGGCCTCTCCTTCGATTGCTTTCTTCTCCGACGCAAAGGTCACAAAGAAACAATCACATAATAAACACATTGCGGTTTGATTCGCCACTCCTTCCATGCAATTAACACCCTTTCTCCCCGTCTCTTACAAATGATGAGAAACCTTTCTATTAGTTAAATTCGTCATAACTAATGATGTCTATGTTTTGTAATATTTTAACCATCTAAAGTTAGTTATTGTCTCTTTAAATTATACGACGTTTGGCTAAAATTCAAATTCTAAATTTTTTCCATCAGTTATATATATTTTAATATCTTATGTGATATCTTTTATTATTCATTTTTTATTTATCTTAATATATTTGTCTATATGACACTAAAAACTAATTCAATTCTAAAATAAACATAGTGGTTATGAAAAATAAACGTAAAAGTTGATGTCGACATGAAAACACTAGAAGGTTTACGCATGATTTGAAAAATGTTTATGAGAAGACTTGTGAGTATTGTTGATATATGTCTAACAAATGCGTAGTATCATGATAATGTTTGAGTTCATATACTAGATAGCTCTAACCTAACCTTATTTATTTATTTTTTATTTATTTATTTTAGTAAAAGAAGGTTTTAAGTTGACACTTGGTATAATGATAGACCTTCTAAGCTTAATTTTTTCACTTCTTCCTCATATTAAATATTTACATTAACTATTAGCTATATTATTTATTTTTTTAGATTAAAATAGTTTTTAATAAATTAAGAAAGAGTTCGATATAATTCATAATTCTTTATTACTAATTATTTAATAGTTCAGTAAATAAAGAAAGACCTCCTAAGCCTATTTTTATGTTTCTTTCTCATGTTAAATAATTTTATTACTTATATTAATTACTCATACGTAATTTTAATATAATATTTCAAAAATATCATTTTATAATTAATATTTTTTTATTACAAATTTTTTAATATTTTATTTATTTAAGTATAATATTAATAACCCAGTTTTAAATACTCTAGACTTTCCTATGATGTAACTCAATGATTAAAATGAAAAGAGTATGGCTTAAGTAAGCCAACAAAAAGTAACCAATATAGTGTATGCTAATTGCTAAGCACAGAGGAGCGTGACAACACGTGATAGTAAATGCGGGTGGGGAAGTGATAATGGTAAAAGCAATGCACATGAGAGAACAATGAAAATGAAAACACAATAAAACAAATTATGAATTTTTCCATTTTATTGGAACAAAAACCCCCACCGAATTCCATCAAATAATATTGTCTCTTCCTTTTTCATGTAAGAAAATACCATCTATAAATTATATATACATGTATGTGGGTGTGTGATTTACAATAGGAATAGATGAACTAAAAGAAATAACCTTTTAGAACTTCCTATTGTATAAAAGATGTGCAAACCTTAATTTGAGATTTTGAGAAATTAGTTGAACAAATTAAATTGTTTAAATCGAAAAAAGTCAGCTGGTCGATTAAGGGTTTGAAATTGAAACTACTCGTGTAAGTGAAACTTACCTTTAACATTTATTATTTACTTTTCTTGTTTTTTAAATATTAAGTTATGTATATGTAGGAATGTGTTATCTTCTAACATTATTGTCTTTTATGAATACTCTAAGTTCTACATATATGTACCCTAGGGTGTTTTTTTTTTATTTTTGTACGATCTCTACGACATGCCTTATCTGTGGGACTATCTGATTATATGTGATATGAGATATATGCATCTTTATTTGTGAAATACAAATGATTTGCTAGAGTCGAGGGTCTCAATGAAACGATCATTTTATCTTTATCCTTTTGGATAAAGCAATGGCATGTCTCATCCTATCTTTCCAAGATCTTACAAATAACATTGCTATGAGTAAGACTTATTGGCTATACTGTTTTGTTTTGGTTTTCTTTCGTTGTTAGTTTCATTGTAGTAGTGCTATATGATTTTATATAGAAAATTCTCATTATGTCTGGTTTACTTCTTTTTTTTTCCTTTAAATGTCCCTTCGAATATATAATCCTTGCATTGGTCCATATCAGACAAGAAGACAACACATGTACAAGTAGGAGCGGACACCTATATAGCAGGATCCAGCAACAAATGACCACGTGTCCTAAGTGGACATCTCCTTGACATGATTGTCGTGATCGTCGACGCCTACTAAAATTTTAAGTTTTTATATGGTGGGTCAACCTATGAGAGCAAACGTCTGCCAACTTGGTATATGTTTCTATGGTTCTGCTGCAGAGGAATTTACGTTTGTGTCTTGTCCGGAGAAAACATTTTAAGGAGTATTTTTTTTGGGAGGGGATGGTGCATTTGAGGGATAAGTTTGGGAAAAAAAGAAATTTTGAGAATATTCTCAATTTTATAGGTAAGGACAAAAGGTTGATGTACTATGGGTAATTTACATACATAATTTTGCAAGACTATATATATACACATATATAATAATGCGTAATTATACGCATGATAATACTTATCTATACAATATATAAAGCATATGAGAGGGTATTTTAAAATTTTATAAAACTAAAAACACTTATTACATTTAATGCATAAGATATAATTATTTTTTAGGGTAATTTAGTATTTTATCATTATTTACAAATTACCCATTTTAATTAGTTACATAATAATCTTATACTTACTAACACTTGCATAAATTTTATATTATCTACCTATAAACAAAAAAAACCATAATATGTTTTAAAATTCTAGTTATACTTTTAATCTATCACATTTAAAATCGTTTTGAGGCTACGACTTAACCTGAGTTATTTTTAAACATTTTGGTATAAATTTGTTGCTGAACAAACCTGTATTTTTGAGATACAATAAATTAATGCATATATATATACAAGTAGTCATGCATAATCCATTTATTTGGTGTTTTAAATTTTAGTTAAAAACATAATAGATTGTATACAATGTGTAATAGAAAATACTATGCGTAATTATTTATATCTGGCGTGTCTATATATTATACCACTAAATATGACACAGTGAGTTGAAATTAAAATTAGAATTGTATGTCCTAGTTACTAGAGTTTCTTACATGTTTCTCTAAGGCGGCGTTTGGTTTGCGGTATTAATTACTAGAATTGAAATTAGAACTGGAATTCAAAAAAATTGTATTTGGAATTCAATAATCTTTTATAGTATTTGGAATTTGAATAATTGGAATCTATAAATGGAATTTAACTTCCAAAGGTTTTTTTAGTGACAAAACACTTATAAAGGAATTACAATTTATCACTCGTTACAAACCGCCGCCTCCTTAATTACCACCAATCATCGCCGCTACAAACCACCGACAGTCACCGTCGTCACCACCGACATTCGACCGGGACCACCAACCACGCCCGTTGCCCAAAACCGACCGTACACCACTGCCGCCACCAACCGATAACGCCCGTCGTTAAGACACGGTCCGACAACAGAGGTCAGCGACAGTCGACGATTAGGGGTGGTGGTGGCCGGGGGTGGCGGTATGTCGGTGATGAACAATAATCGGCAGTCGGGGGCATGGACGTTCGGGGTTATCGGCGGTCGAAGGCGGTGGAGGCCGGTGTCGAAGGTCGAGGGTGAAAGGTGGCGGTCAGCGATCGGTTGGCGGTGGGTGGGGTGGTAGGCGGCGATCGGGGGTGGGCGGCAGCCACAGTCGGCAATGTTGGTCACCATCCGACAATCAGGATCGTCGGTTGTCACACCCTCAAATTCCACAAACGGAGTATTACCGTTAGGCGTGTGACTTCCAGGATCTCAGCCACTAGTTACACCAAACGACACGTTAATTATAAAACATAATTTACTTATAAAACTTGAATTCATCAAAGACTAGTTTTAAACGTGGACATAATAGAAGTCGCAGAAGCATAGTAAATATTAGTTGTTTAAATGGCGCAACACGCGCAAACCGAATAAATAAAAATTTATTGAAAGACGTAAAATAAATCACGTGGATAATAATGCATGAATGAAATGCTCCTATGCGTGCGCATCTTGTGAACCTGAAAGAAACATGCTAAAGTATCAACACAAGGTTGGTGAGTCCACAGGTTTTGATAAATTGAACATAACAGTAAACTGATGCAGTAATCAAGATAATATCAGTAGATAGCTAGTCTACTCAACAAGTTACTAAGTGTATGAAGTTCGCAACCGACGCTGACAACGTAAAGGATGCCTCGGCTATGAACACCGGTCACAGCAACAGAATTAGGTCAATTAAACACCCGTTTGACGAACGTTGTGCTAGCGCGACTAGCCCGGGTGAGGTTTGTCAACCCAGTAGATCTACTCAGAATTACCTCGCTAAGTACATATATTAACGGTTCGAAAGTGAGGACTTAAGTATGGTGTCACACTAGTAAACAAGTGATATTAAAGTAATACTGATCAGGTGTAAATACGTTTAGAATACACGTTTCTTTCACCCCAAGAAAGTAAGTAAAGTGGGGCTGAGAACTCACCTTAAATGCACAGTAATTAATAAGCGAAAGCACAAATGTTTAAGATCTCCGCTTAACCTGGATTTTATTTAATATATGCAATCAATATTAAATACTTAATAATGAAATCGTACGGTTTCGCGTTTCACGACTCGGTTATGGTACAATGCCAGTTGACGATAGAGTTCCCACGTTCAAACGAATATCAACACGTACAACCCATAAATCAAGAACCCAATATGCATGTATAGGCTAATTCATAATACAATTACAAAAAAATCCTTTATATATATACATATATATATACAATACACACACACATGCACAACAAAATCTAACATGTGAATTATACTTACCTTCACACACTACATATGCATGCGTTATCACAATATGCATACACACAAAGCAACCCCATAATATACATATGAACATTCATGCATACCTATTAGTTACTAATACCTACGCATGCATACATACATATATAAAACACAACCACATTCATCACTTACACACAATCTGTCGCATGCATATTTACATATATTAAAACACAACCACATTCATCACCTACACACATACAATCGCATGCATACGTACATATATTAAAACACAACCACATTCATCACCTACACACATACAATTGCATGCACACATACATATTCATACAAACTTCACACATCGTAGAACCACACCCATACGTGCATTGCCGGGCCACACGCACGTACGTGATCAATATATACATACACGCACACATGCTATAGTTGACGAAACTGGTTGTGGCCTCCCAACCGAGCCCGACGCCACCCGGTTGACTCATTAAGGCCACCCGCTTGACCCAACCCGAGCATGGTACCCCGAACGCGAAAACGTAGCTTAACAACAAAGAAAAGAATGAGAAATCTAACCGAACACGCTGCGAAACAGCTTCAATGATGTCGTAGGCTACCGGAGCGACGACGTTTGCCGGATGTATGATGGTTGTTGAGAGGAGGATTGCCGGCGGTGAGTGACTTGTCGAGTTGTGGTCGATCGAAGGTTGAAGAGGGATGACGGCAGAAGGTCTCTTGCGGTTTTAGGGTTTGTGAAATCGGGTGAATGAAGGGGAACCGTGGGTGGGGTTTATAGCCTCAAACACTTTTACAAAAATGTCACAAATGGTCCTTCCAATTAATGTAAATGGCATTTTGAATTGGTTAACTTTAGTTAGTTTGGAGTTAACTAATTAGAGTCATTAAAAATAATAATTTGGTTAATTATAAATTAATTGAGAGATTAGATAACGGAAGTGGTTGGTGTTAACCAGAAAACACGGGGTGTCACATCGGTAGTGTCGGTTGGCGGTGGGCGAGGTGATAGGTAGTGGAGGCGGGAGTCGCAATTTGAAATCCTTCAATATTTGAAAGGATTTTAAAATCTTTCATTTGAAGGAATTTAAAAAATTTAATTCCAATTTTAATTTCAATTTCAATTTCATTCTCAACTAAACACGTTTAGAATAAAATTCAAATTCAAATTCCAACAAAAAAATTCCTACCAACCAAATACGATAAACAATGAATTTTAGATTCCACTTCTATTATATTTCATTGAATACCTGTATACCAAATACTCCTTAAGTTTCAATTATATGCGGTAAAAACCTATTTATTATAGACAGGTTAAATAATCTCTTAAGTAAAATATTGAGTTAATTACATAAATGGTCCCTGTAATTTATCGAAAATAACATGTTTGGGTATTAAGCAAAAAAGTAAGAGCTTTGAGTACTCACTTTTAAACTTGTAACAAGTTTAAGTATTAACACTATCAGAAGTTAGATTTTCGGTTAAATATAAGAGAATTTTCGTTTTTTCACATTAGAAGACTATTTAGGTAAATTAGAGGGACTAATTGTGTAACTTAATTAAAATTATATTTATATATATACACACTCACACACACACACACATATATATATATATATATATATATATATATATATATATATATATGCAAACAAATGCCACCGGAATCTGATTTGGGTGGTTCTTCCCTATAATACTTTGCAAATCCATTCACCATCGCCACTGGAATATGCTTCCTGCAACCATTTCCCACCGTTTACCCACCACCGGCAGGCCAACACTGCAACGACCACCACAATTATCTCCCTCTGCCATTACCGTCTTCATCCACGTCAGCCATCACCACCAGTCACCACCGCTCCAAAACCCTCATACCATTACACCCATATCAAGTACCCTCATCATCATCACCATCGGGCATCATCAATTAATACCCCTTCGCATTCCCCTGTAAAACGCTAAACTCAAATCAACCACTCATTACTAGCCACCGCCGCTATGAACCTGCTGCTATTATCACTTCCATCTAGCCATCATATACCACCCAATACCCTGATTGAGATCAAAACCAACCGCCTCACGTCTATCGAACATCCCAAATTTGGGTTTTTTTAAAAAAAAATTAGGGTTAACAAAAGAAAGGGAATGAGGATTTGGTGAAATGATGATGATGGTCAATGGTGGAGGTGGGGTTGATGATGATAATGATGTTGTGATGTTGGTGTGTTGCGGTGACTGTGATGATACGGTGATGACGATGGGTAGTTGGTGGTGGTGGCGGCGGCTGACGGGTAAAAGGGGGTGGGGTTTTTTAAAAGTTATATGTAATTACAAAAATGACCTCTAGATAAAAGTAATATATATAGTTATTGTTAGTATCTTAACTCGTTATAAAAAATAAAACACAATATCTTAACCTGTTACAAAAAAAAATCTTAGTATCTAAATCTGTTATTTTATATAAACCACAGGGATCATTTATGTAATTAACTCTAAAATATTTAATTGTACGAAGAAAAAGAAACAAATTATATTAAGCAATTTAATTGCAATTTAAATGGTTCAGTGGATAGTTAGTTATAAACGTTTTTTTTGTTAATGGCAAAGTTGTTACAATCTGGACTGTAGCTGCTTGCAGAAGATCGTTAGTCGACGAAACAATGGTTAGCATATTCCCACAAATCCTCATAACACTTTCATTTAAATTCACGAGTTGAAGTATCGATGTATTTTAATTTACCTTTATTTTAGAACATTTTAGTTTGTTACAAAACTCTTATCAAGTAGAAAAATAATCTATTGATTAATCTACACATATTAGGTTATACTAAAAAAGATATTTAATTTAAAAAGACTAAGAATCATTGTGTACTTGACACGTGTTCTTCTATTATTTTAAAAAAAAATATTTTGGTCATCGTGTCAAATATATATTCACTACATCATATATGTTACATTATTTGTTATGTGTATTAATAATTTTTTTTTTGTATTTTAGAACATTTTATGTTACCTTTTGTCACTGTTTTTATAGATTATAAACTTGTTATTTATCAGTGTGTTTTACAACTAGAAACACAATGATATACTTTCACAATATAGTTTTCAAAACTCGTAGTTTTGAAGATAACATAATATGTTATTTTTGTTATTGTTTTTTAACAAATTATATAAACTTATAATTATTTGTTGTGTTTTACCATTAAAAATACACAATAATTTTATTTTCACAATGTATTTTTCAAAACTCGTATTATTCAAGATAACACAAGATATTGTGTTATTTTTGTCATTGTTTTTAATGTATTTGATTAATTAGTTATTAATTTATTATTGTATTTTACATATTATAGATATATAACAATGTTATTAAATCATTATGTTATTTTAAATTTATCATTTAAAAAACACAATAGTATTCAAAGCTAACACAATAACAAACAAAAAAACACAATTAATTGCACTAAAAATACAATGACGAGATATGAGCTTAAAAATATTAATTTGCTTTTATCTTATAACAATATTGTACTCGTTTTAAAAGAAAACACTTGTTTTTTATGGTGTAATTTTTATTAAAATAATATCGTATATAAATGTTATAAACGTTTTAAAAATTGAAAGAACTTTCAAAAAGTCAATAAAAGTGGATGTTTATAAAATAATATTCTAACAAACTTTTTTTTATAATTTGATCTTAACCATTAATTAATAAGGTGGATGGTTAAGATACTTGTGTGTCGCAGTTTTTTTATGGTATCCTCCTAGAATTTGTCAAACTTTTCAAACTTTTCTAACAAAGTTAGTTTTTTTCTAACAAAGTTTTTATGGTTAAACTTTTCAAACTTAATCTTGATTTTCAATTTTTATTTTAAATAATATAATAGAAATCAATTAAGTCAAACTTTATAAATTTACTAATATTATATAAATAATAGTTGAAAACATGTTATTTTAATAATCACAATTCAATTTTTAAAGTTTTCATATAATATGATTTAATATTATATGATTTATAAAATTAAACAAATTAAATAACTATTTATATATATCTCTTATATTTAAGATGTGTAATATACTGATTAGTAACTTAGTATTCAATAATTACAAATAGATACTTATATTGAAGGTTAATGAAAAATCATCGTTCCACCACTTTCTGTTTTAATATATGTTTATCTTATTTAAAATTGAAACAAGCTATATATGGGACAAGAGAGTGGGCACATAACAATTCTAACATATAACTTACCCACCAAGGTTATTTCTTATATGAATTAAAATTACAGAAAGCCAAAGCAACTCATCAAGAAATCTTATTTCTTATACATATTTTTTCTTATATTATTTTCTTTGAATCCGATAAGATCGTGTGTGTGTATATACATATTAAGTTATTTAATATTATAATGGAAGCTAAAATCAGTTTATAAATAAAAGGGGTGTACCATGTAGCTTCTCTTACACACTGAAATTACTTTAAGAGTTCATAGAGCTACATATAGAAGTAAGGTATAAAATCATATGTAAATTTTGTTTGCTTTAAAAAATTAAGAAATTCTAACAAAATTTTAAAACTACAATCCGCTTGATTATATTAAAAAGAACAGTTTAGTTAAATATATTTAAAATAATAAATCATGGTATATTTTGATTATATGAACAATATTTTTTGATAAAAAATATAAATTGATTTAAACCTATTATTCACCAGAAGACTTGTAACCATGAGCACTGAAGAAGTGACATATTTCTAACATAAATTGGTACCGTTATACTTGAGTTCTTTTGCTTTCTCTAATTAATTGAGCATTACACCACAATACTCTCTTCCATTACTTTTTGCTACATTTGCGTCATTTTACATAAATTATTTCGTTACTTGGGACGATACACCCCAACAATCTATCAATTAAATTTGAATTATCATCAACGCACATCAAAAATATAATTTAGTAATTTCATTTTCACTTTTGGTTGTTACATGACTATGATGTAGTTTCATTGAGGATTGTATTAGCTTTGTCAACCAGAAAGGGAAATATGATTTTAACCCTATAAATATCATAAGGAAGATGAAGATTACAAGTTTGATTAATTCCAACGCATTATGATAGTAGATTACTAAACTGTTATAATACAACTTATGCATTATAAAATTATAAGTCGTACATGTATCTATCACACAAGATGAAACAATAAGGGCCGGTCCTTTTGATTCAAGATTTCTAGAAATTGCATAGGGGTTCTTTTATGAAGGACATGGATGTCAAATTCAAAAGGTGAAATTAAGAACTTAAGTAACCTAGAACTATTTCCAAACACCAATACATAGTTTGTACATATTAACTAAAAACAAATAGAGGAAGCGCAATACACAAGGCAACCATGGAGGTTGAACATTTTAAGCTTAGATGTATACATCCTAATATACCATGTGTTTGTATAAAAAGTTGTTTTCATTACTTGAATTATAACCTACATGTCAGATGACAGTAATATTAATGTTGTATTAAGATTCGTTATTTGAAATACACTAAAGACAACAAACTCAAATATTCTTGAGATTATGAAGATATTGAATAGTTTATAGCGCTAACGTCCTTTCTTCTTGTGATTTTGCTATCTTATCAATCCTCAAATGAGTAGAGCATCGGAGTTAATTATCATATCAGCACCACTTAAAAAAACACGTCAAATTGTTGGATCGATAAGAAATGCATATATATATATACATATATATAAGATAGTCCAACTACAAAAAGTGACATTGAAACAATGACACTAGCTTAACGGGTACAAGTGAAACCAAACAAGTATTTTCTTATTAACAATTTTTATTTCTTTATATATATATATATATATAATATATATATATATATATATATATAAAGAAATAAAAATTGTTAATAAGAAAATACTTGTTTGGTTTCACTTGTACCCGTTAAGCTAGTGTCATTGTTTCAATGTCACTTTTTGTAGTTGGACTATCTTATATAAATTCATGGTCTTGAAGAATACTAAAATTTTGATTGTCTATAAAAAGACAATTATATTAGAATAATTAAAAAACGATGTTCGAAACTCGACCTAAGACCATGACTTTGATTAAACACTCATGACCCATTGTATCATTATAGAAGAATGTCGGAATATTAATATGGCCCTCGTTTGGGGACAAATTTTGAAACCTTGACCTATGGTATAAAGTTATAGATAAAACTAGATAGGCTAGCTACTAATGTTGTTTAAATTAGTAGTCAATAATTACTTACACATATGTTAATAATGCTTTTTTCACCAAACAAATATTTATGTCACCTAAAGCAAATAACAAAAATAAGCTAAAACTGAAATCACTATTAAAAACCTATATCTATAAGAAAAACCTAAAATATTTTAGTCACACAACTCGATCCAAAAATAAGTTTTGCCACTAGAGTGACTTCACTCATTCACTATATATCTTCTTCACCAAATGTCATTTTATTTTTCCATCACCTCACTAAATCTTATGTAAGACCTGAAACATCTCTTGTTACACTCCCTAAAACACGCATAAATGTACAATATATACAAAACAATTTTATACAGATGTGTGCATACAACATTTCGTTCCCGTTGCTTGACTTGGGTGACCCTGGCCCTCAAGCATGCCGCTCACGAAGGCTGGTGGGCGGTTTTTTTTAACTGTTGCGCATGACCGGCTTGACTCCTCATTCACGTCATGAGGCCCTTCCCTTATTTTTAACAAAGATAATAGAAGAACTATAATACAAAGGCTCATTCCCTACCCTCTAAGAAAACAATAATAGAAAATTTACATAATAATGATAAAATTCATGAGTCCTCACGTATCAAGATAAATTTATCATAGTCCTCGTTTGGGAATAAATTTTGAAACCGTGAACTGTGGTATAAAGGCATACATACATTTAGCTAGGCTAATATATGAATATATTTTCTTCACCAAAAAGAAGTTTTACGATCACCTTAAGCAATAAAAAACTCAAATTGAAACGAAATCATTTATAAAAACCTATAACTATTAATAAAATCATGTAAATTGATCACACAACTCCATCCAAGAAAACGAAAGTTAAGTCAACACATCTTATAAAAAAGTATTTCTTGATAGTATAAAAGGAAGGGAGTGATCATCAGGGACGAAACTTGAACAATATTATACGAGGAAAGTGGGGGGGGAGTTACTTTTTTTGGGGGGATGAACTTCTCATATGTTAAAAAATTTACAATACCCGACCAAAAATGTTTACTACCAAACAAAAAATTAATATTACTGACGAAAAGAAGAGAGGAGGGGGGAGGGGTTTCCGGCCCCTATAATACTTCGCTAATGGTGATCACTAGAGTGACTTCATTATCATATCTCTCAGAGTAGACGCCACATCATTTTCACATTAAGGTTAGAAATACCTCTTATCATCTCCTTAATACTCTCTCATGAAATACAAATGTAATTTACATGTGTGTGTGCATACTACATCTTTATCATGTGAGTGACCTCGCTCTTTACATGGGGCAATGTTCTTTTGGTTGCCACACATGACCAACTAAACATGCCAGTCATGCCATTGTAGTCACGAGGCCACTCGCAAGTCTAAAAATTATAACACCAATTAATTTCATAAGTACACACAATCTAAAAAAATATTTTTTTATTCAGATTTTTTTCGTAAACTCCCTACTAGATTATCTTTGGCCATCTAGGTTTAATTAATTTCAACTTAATTGTCACTTCTTTGAGTTGATATACATAATTCACCAAACTTTAATGCTTAGTACCTCCTAGTCATACATCACTTCTCTAAAACTTCGTTCACGTTATTAAATTGAGTGTTTATTAATTTAATATGCCGTACAACAATATATACATATATACATATATAATATAAATATATATAATATAACTAAACTAAAAACCTTTAGAAAATTACAAACAAACATCATCCAACAACTTTGACACTCCGTTTGTACGTCTTCTTCAATTCCACACCATTTCTTCACCCCTTTTATACAAACTAACCATCTCCTCTCTGATTTGCAGAAGAATAATTTCTAGAGAGAGAAACAAAACATTATAATAATAATAATAATAATAATAATAATAGTATTCTATCATACATCCATTGTTATTATGGGTAGAGGAAGAGTAGAGCTTAAGAGGATAGAGAACAAGATCAACAGGCAAGTCACCTTCTCGAAACGGCGCAACGGTCTCCTCAAAAAAGCCTACGAACTCTCCGTCCTCTGCGATGCAGAAGTCGGCCTCATCATCTTCTCCAGCCGCGACAAACTCTACGAGTTTGGCAGCGTCGGGTACGCATTATTTTATAATAATATTATTATTATTATTATTATTATAATTCAACTCAAAAGACTAGTCTGATCATAAATTATGAAACAAAACTCATCTGGGTCATAGACCCGGATCAATTGTATGCGGATATGCATACATGGTTGTTGCGATGAAATTGATCTTCGATCTTCGGAAAACGGAGATCGAATGAGAGATCGACACGTTTCGGGGGGATCTGGAGGTACAATTCGTTGTTGGACTGAGGATGAACAGATCTAGGGTTTTGTTTTATTTTTGTATTGGTGAAAAGGGGAAAATGATTAGTACTTTTTGAATTTTGTGTTTGTGTGGATTGAAATTTTGTCTTTTGTTCTTTGAATGATCGGATCTATTGGTTTCTTCAGTGGATTTTGTTGAAACGAATTGAAATTCTGTTTTAACATAAACTTTTTTCCTTAGGTGATACAAACATGAGCAGAGAAAATGAAAAGAAGCTTAAATACTTTCCTCTATGAAATCAAAAGGAAAATATCACAATTCTATGTAACAATGTGGAAATTAATTTCAATATTTCAATATTTTTATCATATCTGTAACTTAAAAACCCTAACTTTTTCATTATAATTACTTCTGTATAGGTATTCATAAGCTTGTGAATGGAAAATCTTGAAAAAGTAAAAAACCCTAATTTTAAAATTTTGTGATATTTTTTGGAACTTTATTGTGTTCTTCATGAAATAAGAAAGAATAATTCTCTTGTTGCCCGCATGACTGTGTTATCAAAGCTTTTCCAAAAGCATCTTTCATTGATTCTGTAATTTCATTATTGTTTTTGGAGGAATTCAAGAATTAGAAATTTATTAGTTTTTGGTACTATCGTTTTATTTCTGGTTTTTGTCCAATGGACAATATGGTGTTTATGGAATTTATGCAGTTGTTTTTATTATTAAATTTACTACACAAGAAAAAAATTTCAAGATTTAACTGATTCATGTCTGGCGTTTTGATTTGTTATGTTTTTAGTTGTTTTTTAAAACTTCTTTGCATACGAAAATGTTATTTTGTGTTTGTTGTAGAACATTTCACAAGTTATCACCAAAGGTGAAATGTTTTTGTGACCTATTTTGATGCCAAACTGACCGATAGGTTGAATTGATGAACTGAAAGCTACGGGTCTTAAAGATTTTATTTTCTTGTGTGACGTTTCTTCATTCAGACTAGTTTTGTTTGAGATCTAAAATTATGTTGCAATAGCTATATATGATCAAAAAGTATTTAATATTTTTAGTCGTATCTATAATTTTATGTTTAGAAAATATGTTTATCATAAACCATACTTGTTTTGTTCATTTTTATATGTATGTGAATAAATGCTCACTGACATATATATGCAATGAAAACTGGAAGTTACCCTAAAAATCAAAAATAAAAACTTAGAAGCAAATGATATGATAATTCATTTTTGGTTAAAAAGAAAGAATAATTCACTTTCTACTTATGATTTGGCTGTTTATCAAAGCTAAACTAAGGATCCTTGATTTAAATTTATTTTAAGTTTTGGTAGAATATATATAGAAAGTTTTAGAATCGCATATTTCCCATGTACGACTATTATATTTTCTGGTTTTTGTCCAATGGATATAAAACATTTGGGAAAGTAGTCTTTTGATCAAAGTTTTTAACATTTTTGTCACTTTTTACAAAATTTGATTCGTACTCCAATTACAAATAGTACACGTTTTTTAACATACATTATCAAGACATTAAGCATAACCAAACCAATAAAACAGTGTCGCATGTCACACTGTTTACACTTAACACAATTTTCATGTTTTAGGTTTTCATGGTTTAACTTATTTTACATCTTTAATTTTTTTCAGTTAAAAAGCACAAATCATTTTTCTCTTATAGTTTTCTTTGTATATTTGGGTTGTGATGTAAAATATTTTGTTTTTTTTTTGTATCTATAGATAAATAAATCAAATTTCAGTTGGTTATTCCTTGAAACATGAACCTACGAGAGAGAAAAAATCAAGTTCGGTGCTTTTTAATAACAAAACTAGAAAATTTTAACAAATATGTGAAAAAAGGTAAAATAAATTAAAAAAATGCACCTCGCCAAAAAATGAAAAACATTAATTTTATAATTGGTTTATTACTAGTATTAAGTGAAGTTAAATTGAGGTGTAAAATTTTAACTAGAAACAACGTTCCTTTAACAAATAGATCAACATGTCATGATTTTTTACATAAAATTAAAGCATATGGGCTTGAATTTTATTTCATTCCAATTTAGGAACAAAAAAGTTCCACAATGCATGTATTCTAGTCTTCATCTTCCTTATTGTGTGCAAGAATGTGCCTTTTCTATCACTATATGTCACCTAGCACAACAAGAGACATATGTGTACAATACATATATAAATGAACACACACACAAACATCATAATTTTATAAACAGACACACATATATACAACGGAAAATGGTATATATTTCCATTTGATATAGAATTGCAGTTAATTAATTGTGGTGTAGCTTGTGAGTTTTTATTATTCTTACCTTCATTGTTAATATTGTACATTATTCTTGTATTAAAACATATATCTATTTATTCCAATAAATTGTTTTTGATATGAGTTAAGTATTATGCAATGAAATCGAAATAGTTATCATTAATATAGGGTTGTTCATTAAGATCTAGTTACTGAACAATATTATTAGTTAACTAAAACCATAGATATTGGTTAAAATATAAATATTCGAGTTCTCCCGGATTTAATTATTATTGGGTTCCAGAAATATATGCAATTAAATATCGGTATTAATCCATTACAAACTAATCATATGTTTATTATTAATCTACAGTGTTATGAAAACTCTTGAACGTTATCAACGTTGCTGCTTTAATCCTCAAGACAACAACAATGAACGTGAAACACAGGTGAGATTTCATACAAAACTAATACATATTTCCATCAAGTTTTTGAATTAATTAGGATGTTGCTTTAATATATGTGTGTGTTTATAAATCTAATTGCTTTAAGTTGTGTATATATAGAGTTGGTATCAAGAGGTTTCCAAGTTAAAAGCCAAGTTCGAATCCCTCCAACGCACCCAAAGGTGCACATATATATACATCTTGAATCATTCAGGTTACACTTTCGCTATTGAAAAATGGTTATTTTTGTTGTTTAAAGTTATTTTTGTGTGAATTTCTGTTGAAGACATTTACTTGGGGAAGATCTTGGACCGCTTAGCGTCAAGGAGCTACATAATCTTGAAAAACAACTCGAGGGGGCTCTTACACAAGCTAGACAAAGGAAGGTAATTGATTTGAAGTTTAAACTTAGTTATTATTCCATAATTTTGTTATAATTTCATAATTTTGCTTTTGATCATATAAGCTAAGAGACGTAATATATGTACTTTCACAACTTTACGCGTAATATATGTACTTTCACAACTTTACGCAGACACAAATCTTGATAGAACAAATGGAAGAGCTTCGTCGCAAGGTAAAATTCACAAGTTAAATTTACAAGAAATTAATGTCATATGGGAAATTACAATGTAATGGGCCGTGTGATAACACTTTTTTGGAAATTACATTAAAAGCAATGAGTTTGTGATGGTGTTGGACCATGTTAGACTTTGGTATAACGAATTAAGCTAAATATATGATAGGAACGAGAACTTGGAGACATAAACAAGCATCTAAAGATCAAGGTCTCACACGAGCTGTCAACGGTATGTTCACACATGCATTAAATTGAAAAAAATTATAAAATCTATTGACGGATCAATCTAACCCGACCCATGTTTTTTATAAAGTACCCATTAGACATCTACTATTATATTGCATGTAATGCAAAACACTTAAATGTCTGTGATATAAAAACCCTATCTTTAAAACTAAATCTTGATTTCACTTTTCAATCATTATTATTTTTTATAACAACTAAATCTTTAAAACTACTCTTTGAACATACCTTTAAATCTATATCAACTTCTATCATGACACTAGAACATTTAACCACTTATTAAAAAACACATTTACTTTTTTTTTAAACGAACATAACTACTCCTACCTTCATCTTTTCGGTTTCACATTTGCCTTTGATTAAACATCTAAACCCACGACCTCTATCGTGAGAGGCTTACGCCTTTACCATGTGGTCTAAGCTAAGGTTTAAGGAAAACAAATTTACTAAACATCATAATACCGGGATACTGTAAAAACAATCTATAGTTTTTTGACCATATATAACTGCATATATATATATATATATATGTTTCAGTTTGAGACAGAAGGACAGGGGTATAGGGCACAGCTTCAATGCCCATGGAACTCTGGTAACAACACCACATTCCCAATGCCTCCTTCTCACTCCAATCCCATGGATTGTCAACAAGAACCCATCTTACAAATAGGGTACTACATACACTACCTACTGTACAACCTTATGATGCACATTTATGCTTCATTAATCTATATATCTATCTGTCTATACTTTTAATAATGAAATGGTACATGGGTTATTCTGCAGGTACAACCAGTTTATGCATGAGGAAGGACCATCAGTCCAGAGGAACATGGTTGGTGAAAGTAGTAGTATGCATGGCTGGGTTAATCTTTGATTATTATTATTAGTATATGTAAGTAAGTTCTTCCACCTCATCATCTTATCTTATTTGTAATAATTGGTTATCAAGACTTTGTTATAAATTGTTAGGATGTTTTTGTGATAATTTGCAATGTGTTTGCTAACATTTATTATAACATCAGGGTGTAATATGTATACATATTCTTATATGTCACATCTATATTATTGATGTCAAATATATTATTATGCTTTTTTGTGTCGATATTGTATTGTAAATAAATGGTGCATATATTGTAACAATTTCAAATTCTTGTTTCATACTTTAAAGTTTAGCATAATGAAAATTACATATGACTGAAATCATCTTATACCATTTTTGTTCTAATCATTAATCAATTCTTAATAACTTAAGATTTCAAAACTAATTCGCAATAGTTCTAATTGTTTTTAAAACTTCTAATCATGAGGTTTCATTTGGGTTTAAAACATGAAATTATCAACTTGGATGTCCAATCTTTTATGGTTAACTAAGTATAATACACCACTTACAATGTTAACACCAATTAATGGCATTATAACCGATTAGTTATGTCAAATACTCCATGGTTTCACTTTGGGATGTCTTTGTTCACTTCTGAGACTTGAGCATTGATTTCAAATCCATCCCGATCCAAATATAGGTTTATCATAATGCCAAAAGTTAGTATTCATCATGTATATACATATTAACTAAACGTTTCATGCTTAAACCAAGACAAAATGAACCATAGTAACAATTTGGAATTGACCACGACGTATGGTACACCCATTTGGACGTATCATACTCCAAACGCACTTGGGGCATACACATGGGCGTAATACAGTAGGTGTAACACTCATGGGCGGTGTACCATACTATACATTCAAATGGGTGACCTAGTGACCATACAACGACATGTATCACCACATTGGTACATGTTTGTATGGACATAATCTCTTTTCTTTTTAATCTTTGCTTCGATTTCCTTCTTTTGTCCTTGAACCATAATTTCCAAGCTTTCAAAATAAATATATACCAAATTGGTATTAATATATACAATTTTGATGTATCTAATGTCTAAAAATACAGGAATGCAAGATGTAAAAGCATAACCATTTCATTACGCATTTAAAAACATAAGTTTTCTTTGTGTATCTAAAGTGATATCACTACGTAATACTTGGTATTGCTATTGAAGCTCAAAAAATGTATTAGAAAAGTGTCGTTATTTCATAACTCATTTAATTAAACACATACAGAGAGCTTTATCTATCAAGTTGTCTTTAAATTCTTAAAATTAGTTGTCGTTTGTATTTTGTCCGTAATATCAATCATGCGAGATGGATTTTGCCGAATGTTACTTAACAGATAGTCACAACACAACTTTTGTCATGACAAGTAGTAGTTGTTCATGACAACCAATGGAAAATAGTGGGCTTTTATGTCCAGTTTGACACTCAAATACGTGTTGTTGAGTCTTATTGTCATCATCTCATGTTAATATTTATTTATAACCACATCACCTTTGTATAATGTTGTCTGAATTGCACTTGATCACCATGATGACAAAAGCAAAACCCTTCATATTTCTAAATATTTATAGTTTCTAAATATTTATAGTTAACATTCTTATATAATCACCTCCTACTAAGTTGAGAATACTTAAAACTTTTTTATTATTATAATAATTAAGAGACTGATGTTGACAAATTATACAACTTTTTAGCTTGCATTGCTTGTTAGTACTTAGTAATACAGGTATTCCTGATAGAGAGACGTTAAAAGAAAAGATAAAAATATTAAATTTTAGAAAAAAAGGTTATACTTTGTTTAAATATACCAATATAAACGCTTACTAAAGTGCTATCTATTGCTGTGTAGTTTTGGTGTCAACAACGATTTATGTTTACATAATCAATTTAAATAGTAGTTGATAGATGTTATCATTATGTTAGTTATTAAGCATTAAATTCAAGTAGATAATCTTATGCATACTTTTAATTCATATGTATGACAAGATTTGTATCAAATTTCGACAACTTTATATTAAGTAAAAACATACGTCTTTTTACCAAAGTTTTATAATACATAAGTAAACCTTAATACACGATAGCATATGCCTATATGATTTATAGAATGTAAATAGCATTAGACATAAAACACTTGATTTATGAGTATTAAATCGGACATGCAAACGAAAGCATACACACGACGTGGATTTGCGTATCACATGACCGAATGTCTGAAGTTGTTCCAGTATGACTCTAAAGATATATTTGTTGGATGCTTCTGTAAATTTCTCTTTTTTATATCACCAATTAAGTTTCATAATATTTTTAGATAAAACATGTCTCTTCTAATATATGTTATGTATTTGGGATTTCTTTCTTATATTTCTTTTATTTTCAAAAGTCCGATAGTAGCGTTTTGATTTGGATATATGGGCTCCATGGGCTTCCATTCTGTAATGTGCTTGTAGTTATGGCCCATGGGCCTCTTTTCACGAATGTAATTATTGCCTCTTAAGTCTTGAGCATTATTAATATATTATCACCATTACCACATACAAGAATACAAGCTGCATCACATTTTTGCATTAAGTCAAGTCATGGAACTATTAAGCTAAAAAAATCAAGTATTTGATGGGACAGATTTTAGCGATAACAATTAATCTAAAAAAAAAGATAATGATGGTATTTCGTTACATCCGAGACAAATCTTGTATAGGCCGTAGAAATGGCACTAGACCTAAAATATCACAATGCGTTTGTACACATTGACTATTGATAAAATGAGAACTTCAAGATAAACGCATTCGGATGAATGCAATCCAAAAATAAGTACTCTTACGGAAAGGTTTTACTCAAGTAATCAAAATAACACGTAAGTTTTTCACGAGTAAAACGGACATTATTGTTTTGTATGAAAGATTACTAAAATGTAATTGTGTCGCGTATATGCGGTTGGTATAAATGGTATTATTAGCATATTTGATCGTTGTTGAACATATTATTACCAAAATGCCACTAGGGAGTTGAATTACAGTTTCGTCAAGAAATCAACCTTCTTGAATCTTTCACATTTGACAAACATCACATCAACATCCATTAATTCGTTCACCGGCAATTTCGAGGTTAATTTTCTTCTAACTTCAATCAAAATCCAATTTTGCAACAATTCGGTCGCTGAATTTCGTGTATCTTGATCATATCTCCTTCATCACGATCACCACAAATTTGAAGGTATTTGTTCATACAACTTTGTTCTTCGTTGAATTGTAGATCTGTTACAGAAATCCCAATTGAAACCCTAGGTTTAATCGAGCTATTGGTAATGAAATCTGTGTTTGATTGATTATCATCCTACATTAAGAACCCTAATTAACTTTGCTGTGTGTGTGTATGTAGCAGTATCAGTGTTGTTAAATGGATCATCATTACAATCATTCATCTCAATACAATCCATACCCTTATGGATATCATCCTAATGGACCCAATTCTGCTCCATACCCACCTCCTGTAAATTATACTGAATACCCACCTCCCAATTCATCTCCATATCCACCGCCTGCAAATTATGCTCAATATCCACCTCCCAATTCAGCTCCTTTTCCACCATATTCATATCAACCGCCACAGCCGCCACTGCCGCCAACTTCCGCCCAGCCGGAGTACCATTACCCTCCTCCACAACCCTTTTCTGGCGTGCCACCAGTGCTGCCATCAGGGCTGCCACCATATCAGTACAGTGGATATGGGTACCCTCCACCACCACAACACCATCAAGAAAGCTCTGCTCCTCCGTTACTACCTGCAGAAGCTCAATCAAATAGCTACCACCACCACCACCACCAAGAAAGTGGTGGTGGTGCCGCCACGAGTTATGGTGTTGATGGGAGCAATGCTGCCACTCACTTCCCTTCTGTAAGTAATGATGGTCATCCATCAAGCAGCTCTGGCCCGTTGTACCCTCCTATAGATTATCAGTTTGCTAATTTGTCTATGTCGGAAAGTTTACCATCCGCCCCTGCCTCTCCACCCGCACCGGCGGCGGCGGCGGTGACGCCACCACCCACTGCCCCGATCTATCAAAGTGCGAGTGCAAGATATGAATCTCATAGTTTTCATGGGCATCATCCTAGTGATTCTTTTTCTAGTTTTGAAGGGTCTTTTTCTCATAGCGGTCCTCTTGATTCATATCAAAGTCCTACTTTTACAAATACGCCTTCGTTTGTCGATCCACAAAATCAACAATATCAAATGGTGTCATCAACGCCTTCTAAGAAGGCGTTAAAGGTTCTACTTCTACATGGGAATTTAGATATATGGATACATGAGGCTAAAAACCTTCCAAATATGGATATGTTTCATAAAACAGTGGAGGAATTATTCAATAAATTACCGGGATCCAAAAGTAAAATAACTAGTGATCCATACGTCTCTATTGCTGTAACAACTGCAGTGATTGGAAGAACTTATGTAATTAGCAACAGTGAAAATCCCGTTTGGAGACAACATTTTAACGTCCCTGTTGCACATCGTGCTGCTGAAGTTCATTTCCTTGTTAAGGATAGTGATGTTGTTGGGTCTCAACTTATAGGAATTGTATCAATTCCGGTTGAACAAATATACTCAGGAACTAGAATCGAAGGGTTTTATCCATTAATCGGTACAAATGGAAAACCATGCAAACCTGGAGCGGGTTTGGGACTCTCCATTCAATACGTTTCGATTGAAAAATTGAGTTTATATCATAATGGGGTTGGGGCGGGCCCACAATATGTAGGAGTTCCTGGGACCTATTTCCCATTAAGGCGAGGTGGGAGGGTGACTTTATATCAAGATGCACATGTGCCCAATGGGTCTTTACCTGATTTTAAGCTTGATCAAGGCGGGCATTATGTGCATGGGTCTTGCTGGAATGATATATTTGATGCAATAAGTAAGGCCCGACATCTTATTTATATAACGGGTTGGTCCGTGTGGCACAAAGTGAAATTAGTCCGTGGGGTGGCTAATACTCATGAATATACCCTTGGAGATCTTTTGAGATTAAAATCACAAGAAGGAGTGAGAGTTTTGCTTCTTGTTGGGATGATCCTACTTCAAGGAGCATTTTGGGCTACAAAATAGTAAGTGTTTTTTGTCACTTACAAGCTCTATGTTTAGATGTTTCATTTCAAAGTGACGAATGCAACTTAGTTAAACAAAATAAGATAGTTAGTTGCTTAATATATTATAGTTAGCTAATTTCACATATATCTCAACATGTTCAGGATGGACTCATGGCTACTCATGATGAAGAAACTCGGCGATTTTTTAAGCACTCTTCGGTACAAGTACTTCTTGTTCCTCGTATAGCTGGAAAAAGGCACAGCTGGGTCAAGAAGCAGGTATACAACAACTGAATAAAATCCAAGTATGCGATTTAATACAACTTAAAAAGTTGGAACCGTGAAATATTAATGGTTGGTATCAAATATTTAAAATTGATATCTTTGAAACTAGAGATCTCTTGTAAATATAAAGGCTACACCTTTTATAGAAACTTGGATGTTCCACCATTCCTTGAATTGTATCCACCGTGAGTATGATTAACTCATTATCAGTATAACTTATCACTAAAATACAAAAATGAAGTAGATTTGCTTATTTGTTACTTTTTCTAATTTTCATTCTTTTAAGTTTCTTTTAGGAAGTTGGAATCTACACACACCATCAGAAAACTGTCATAGTTGATACAGATGCAGGATATGGTAAAAGAAGAATTCTCGCATTTGTTGGAGGACTTGATCTATGTGATGGCCGATATGATTCTCCAGAACATCCCTTGTTTAGGACTTCACAAACAGTGCATGCAGATGACTTCCATAATCCTACTTTTACGGTGATGACTTTGATCTTTTTGTTCCATTATTTCAAGTATTAGAGAATTGTTGTGGACTATTATCTTTCTAAATATTTTTAACTGGAAGATCAAAATTTTGTATATTAGGTTATAAGGATATAAAGACACAAAATGAAATAAAATTATGAAGATCCTATTTTTAAATTCATACTACCATAAAAGTCAAAATTATAAGAAAAGAAATTTCAACTTAGATACAAATTATTAATTCCTACTACAATAAAGATCAGAAGAAAGTTATAAGGATTACTTTATACAATGCTACAACCATAAACAAACCAGACCAAGCCTTTTATGAGGAGTATATGACATGCTTGGCATGAGTGAGATCTATTCTCTGTTTGTGAAATGCTCTAGATGTATTAGGGTTTTCCATTTAATGTTCATGCCTATAGTTCCTTTGAATATTCTATATATATAAGGTTCTCCTGCTACTTCTCAATTACACGTTCTTGAAAGGTGTAAAACAAGTATTAATCCTATAGGTGGCAAGCTAGATCTATTTACTCATGTAAGGGTTGATAATGCTATATTTTATCTTTATTAGATAACAAGCAAACTTCAACTATTAGGAAACAGATCAAATTGGTTGAACTTGAAGTTGGCGAAAGTTCATTTAATTCATAAAACCTATAAGTCTTGCTGGTAAACATAATAGATTATCATTGAAATGATATAGATTTTTTGGACAAGAAGTTTCTGGGTCATTTCTAACAGACCTGCCTGAGCCTGTTTTGACTAGTACCAAAATTATCCATTTTGACCCATTGCCCAACCCTTCTAACCTGCCCATTATGTTATTTCCAGTGTGATCTTGCCGGTTGTCCAAGAGAACCATGGCATGACATGCATAGTAAAATCGATGGTCCAGCAGCATATGATGTCTTGACCAACTTTGAGGAACGATGGCTAAAAGCTTCAAAACCTCATGGTTTGAAAAAACTAAGAACATCATATGATGATTCTTTGCTCAGAATAGAAAGGATGCCAGAAATTTTAGGTGTAAATGATCAACCTTACCTTGATGACCATGATCCAGAAGGGTGGCATGTACAGGTAAATAAATTGATACTATTTGGTTGACATTTTGCACTGATATTTTCTATATCATAAATTATTTACCCGATTGCAGATATTCCGTTCAATTGATTCAAACTCAGTTAAAGGATTTCCAAAGGATCCGAGTGAAGCTACAAGCAAGGTGCGAGATATGAAACCTTTTTTGGGTCTGTAAAGGTCTTTGTAATATTATCAAGTAGATGAGGCAAGATAGGTGGGACGTGTTGGTTGTGCACTAGTTATCCAAATTTCATTTTTAATAGATAAATTAGTCTTTAACTATGATTACAAAAGAACTTGTTACATCAATCATCTAAACCGAGTAAAACAGATTATAAGGTTGTAAGCATTGCAAGTTGACTTTGATCTTTGGGTGATTTCTTACCTGTTTGACACGTTCCCCTTTTAGCTAATTTTGTTTCATTTGATCCATTCAGGATAAATTGCAACCTAAATTCTCTTTTATAAGTAAATAGGACAAAATTTCCACCTTGAGCATTAAGTAGTATAGCTTGCTACTTCTAATATTATTGTCTTAAAAATGAATAAGTTTTCACCAGCGAGCTTCTATGAACAGAATTTGGTTTGTGGGAAGAATGTGTTGATTGATATGAGCATACATACGGCATACGTAAAGGCTATCCGTTCTGCCCAACATTTCATATATATTGAGAACCAGTACTTTATTGGATCATCATATAACTGGAGTTCACATAGAGACCTGGGTAAGGATCATTTCTTTGACAAATATACTCCGCTTCAGATATTGTTGTTCACAGTTTTCTATATCGATTATGTCTTAGGTGCCAACAATTTGATTCCAATGGAAATTGCCCTTAAAGTTGCTAGTAAAATTAGAGCAGGTGAAAGGTTTGCTGTATATATCATCATCCCTATGTGGCCAGAGGGTGTCCCTACAGGCAATGCTACACAACGTATTCTATATTGGCAGGTATATGTAACTTTGACTTTAAAGTCAAAACATATTAGATTTCAGATTCAATTTTTTTCATACATCTTGTTACAAGTTTATCCACCCACATTTTCTAGAATGCAATATATGTTGTAATGTTACATCTAGTTAGAACAACACTAAAAAAATGTGTATTCTTAATTCTTAAAGTTTGATGTTGGACCTCGAAACGCCAAATATGCATGCGCTGTTTATGGAATTCTTAAAGTTTGATGTTGGACCTCGAAACGCCAAATATGCATGCGCTGTTTATGGAATTTGGAGTGCTTGTGTATGTTAAAATTAAATATACATAATATTTTAACCTTGCAGAATAAGACGATGCAAATGATGTATGAGACCATTTACAAGGCTTTGGTAGAAGTTGGGCTTGAGGGAGTATATTCACCATTAGATTATCTAAACTTTTTTTGTCTTGGGAATCGTGAAGTCATGGGTCCACATGAAAATGTAGGTGATGAGAACTCTGGTTCAGGAAATACTCCCCAGGTATGCCCCACTTGTCTCTATGACTACATGTTTGCTGATGAAATTATTACATCTTTATTTCTGCAATCTGTATTGATAGATAAAGAATTAAAACGGGTGTGTTTTTTTTCCAAAGTGATTACTGTGATTTCAAGAATCAGAACAGATGAATATTTAATTGAAGTTAGGAACATTTAGGTAGTTTTAAGTTTATTCTCAAAACAAAAAACAATTCTTATCGGATGAGGAGAATGAATGTGATGTGTCCTTGTTTGAGGTGAAATGAAAATAGGATCCCAAAAATGATGAACTACACATGGTATAAATGAATAACATCTTTGTTTTGAGGTAAAAAATACTATTTTTTAACCTCAAGACTCTAATGAGATGTGGTAACTAATGTAATTAAAAAATTTCCTCAAACTACAATAAGCATCCCATATAATTTAGGATTTGTGGACAATTCCCTTTGACCTTAGGTTTTAAAGTGCATTTCTAGTTATAATCGGAGTATTCTTATCTCGTTAATATATAGTTTTTTGCTTACTTTCTTATTATTCATGGACTTAAATGTTGCAACTGTGAAAAGCTTTTTCAACATTAAGATTTTATAAAACAACAAATTTCAAAAAAGAAAAAGAAAGAGAAAATGAATTTTACTCGTCTTGCAAAATACGCCCTCACATATATTCCTTTCTATTTTCACCTAGATTCTTATGCATTAGCGATCCCTTGATGCTTCCATCAAGAACACTTCTCTTTAAGTTAAGTAAAGTTATGATTATTTCAGGGACTTGCTCGTAAGAACCGACGGTTCATGATCTATGTTCATTCAAAAGGCATGATAGTTGATGACGAGTATGTAATTATTGGATCCGCAAACATTAATCAACGGTCTATGGAGGGAACCCGAGACACAGAGATTGCAATGGGAGCCTACCAACCTCGTCATACTTGGGCAACAAAACTCTCGAATCCAAAGGGGCAGGTATTTGTCCTAAATTTGCAACATTTTTATATATTTTAGTGCATATGTCGAGAACCCTATGGATATTACGAGCTGGCACATAAGTCCTTGGTTTTTGTTTTTGCATGGTTAAGTCCTTGTGCTTAGAAAAACTCAAAGAAAATAACTTTTTATTTTACATTTAGGGGGTGATTTAAAAAATTAAATCTAAAGCAAAAAAACAAACTTTTCTTAAGTTTGCAAAGCTTATGGTTCTTTGTTTTGACCTCGTTATTTCCCTTGCCAAATATTCCATGCATGAAGCAATGTGGGATGAAAAAAAGCAGATTTTTTTGTTTGGACTTTGTTTCACAAAGAATCTATATTTGGGTGTTTTATTATATTCATAGAATAGTATTAAATTATTAGTTTTCTATGCCTTTTGTAAAATTTTGTATTATTGCACCTTTTTTGGTCTTGGATATGTGCTTTTTTCCTCCTTGCGAGCCATTTGTGCGTTGAGTGCACCTTGCATCATTGGCAACGTAGAAAAAGTTTGTCCAAACATCAGTACTTGAGCATGCAAAAAAGATCTTATACTTTTCGTTGTGTTTTTATAATTTAAGGATTTAATCATGTAAAAAACAATATATATATTTCATTGTGTTTTTAAGGATTTTATCAACATTTATGTGCCCCTTTTTAGCGAACATTAAAGCTAGAAATTTGCAGACTGTCATCATGACAGATTAGTAAACATTATGCTCATGAGCTGCCAATTTTAGTCAGCATTTAAGAGTTATGACCATATATTTTCTTAGCTTTTTGTGCTCTTTTCTTCCTAGATATATGGATACCGAATGTCTCTTTGGGCCGAGCATCTTGGGCTTGTGGATGATCGCTTTATGCAGCCCGAATCACTCGAATGTGTAAGATATGTGAGATCATTATCTGAAGCTAACTGGAAACAGTTTGCAGATGATGAGGTGTCTGAAATGAGGGGACATCTAATGAAATACCCTGTTGAAGTGGATCCAAAGGGCAAGGTGGGATCTCTTCCGGGACATGTAAACTTCCCAGATGTTGGCGGTCAAATTGTCGGGTCATTCCTTGCGATTCAAGAGAATTTGACTATTTAAGTACTGTTTTTGGGCAACTTTTGAGTTTTCGAGATTAGGGTTCTTGAGATTTTTAGTTTTTGGTATAGCTTATGAGGGCATAAGCAATTGTGTGTAGTTTCTGCTGTTACTGATTGCAAATAGTTTTATCTCATTGTGGTTGCATATATGTACATTTGACTACATTTCTTTATATTCAAATGACTCCAAACCCCCCTTAAAACTCTTGTTCTTTTAGCCATGTGTAGTTTGGTTTGACTGGTTAAGGCTGTATAATGTGCGCAAAACTAGCAACCTCGGATTGACAGTCTTACAAGATAATTAGGTTACAATAATGGACTATGCAAAACTGGTCAACCGATCAAAACTAGCTTGGTTTCTATTGTTTTGGTTGAGTTTTCGTTTTTAATTTTTATACTTAAAGAAACATCTAACCAAATCCCATGTTTTAGTGTTTTAAGTGACTAGCAGGCAAACCAAAAGCTCAGTAAATTTGCTTGCAACCCATGTTCTTGACAACAATCTTTAACTAGCATCAGTTTCATCAGGTGCAACCTTTTACTTATTCGATCCACATTTATGATAACGATCACAAAACATCATTTGTGAAATGAAATCAAGATACATATCTTCTAGTTTAAATGATGGTGAAGATGATTTATTCTCTTGGCATACTGCACCATTGCATAGACATGTAATGGTAAAAATAACTCAACTACTAATCTAACCATCGCACAATGTGGTAAATTCACTTCATATCATATTAGTTGCCCCATTTTTCTAAAATTTGACACAATAATATAGGGACTAAATTGGCTAATACTAAGTTCTTCAAGGTGAACATTTGTAAGTTGGAAAAAAGTAATAAAAAATACTAATGTTGAGAGTGGGATTTGAACCCACGCCCTTTCGGACCAGAACCTTAATCTGGCGCCTTAGACCAACTCGGCCATCTCAACTTTTGTGATTGATTTGTTAATAAAACTATATAAACTAACTTTAATTATATCACCAATTCACTTTATTTGTTATTTCTTTTGTTCTATTTCAGTGTCTGTTTTCTTTTCAAGATGGCTACATTTGCTTCTTCAAGAATCAAATATTTGAAATGCTTTTTTTTATTTCTCATTATAATGTTACTACTAATTGTAATTATCAAATTATGTTTATCGAATAAATATTGAATTTTAATTATACCAACTTTTATTTATTGATCGAGATTAACCACAACTCAAAAAATATTTACAATCATTTTTAAATTCGAACTTATTTTTCTTCAAAGATCTCTTACTATCTGAGAGTTAATATTCATTAGTTATTTTATAAAATAAAGTCAACTTTGAGCCATTTTTCAACTACAACACTATCTAGTCTCAATTAGGTCCGTTTTTCATTGTCTAGCATCTATCATCACCTGAAATCTACCTCCAACGAGTTTGGTGGTTCAAATTAGGAGGGGGAGATTGACGGGTTATTTAGTGCGGATTTCAAATTTATGTTTAGTGTTTTGGCCACAAAAACTGTTCACGTCATCAAAAAACTAACGGGATTAAATCTCAGTTAGTAAGAGATCATTATAGGAAAATAAACTTAAAGTCGAAAGTATTTGTAAATATTTATTTAGTTGAGTTTAATCTCGTCAAATAAATAAAACTTAAGATTATTAAAATCCAATAACCCTTTATCAAAAATTATGTTTCTCATTACTAGTGATTGTATTTATCATATTATGCTCGCCAGGTTACCCGTGTCATAACATGTTTGAAACCAACATATTGACACGTTCGTGTCATGTTTGGGTTTGCCATATCTAATCAATTTACCAACGTAAATTGCCACCCATCATTTAGCCGCTTACTATCATCGTCAATATCATAATCTCGACAATAGACAGTAGGTTCTCCATGAATGATCAGTTTACTCAATGATTTTTACGGTCGAGTAACAGTGACTTCCAAAAGTGCGAAAACTTCAATGATTGTAAATTAAGACATTACAAAAAAAATGAGGACAAGCAAATCTACCAAAAGCATGAATTATACAAGATTAGGCATATTGATGTCTTAAAACTGTAGGTTTTCTTCAACATATTAATTTTTAATAGGTTGTTTCCCCTTTCTTGCTCTTTCTAGTTCAGCTTCAGCTTCTTTAAGTTGTTGTTGGAGCCTTGAGACTCTTTGTTCTAGCTCTTCTACTGTGCCCCGAGTAAGCAAAGGTTGATATGGTTTCAAGAAATGTTCGGAAAATGCTTTTAATGCTTCAACTCCACAAACCTGTCAAAAAACCAGTTTGTTAAACATATCGATTTACATTTTCATGTTGTGGGTCTTATTTATGTGACCCAGAATACGACCCACAACATGATTTAGATGAAATTTACCTCTTGTGGCAACAATGGCAACTTTGTAATATGAAAATCATCATACAACATGTAGAACTGATCTAAGTATTTTTGTTGCATTTTCATTCGAGCTTTAAGCAACTTCGATTCAACACCTACAATAAGATTAGAAGCAGATGTAAGCTTCACTTATGCATTTACTTCATATTCCAATTTGTGGGTTGTATACATGTAGATTTGGGACCGTCAAAATCAAGAGGTTAATTTGGTTAAATGAATAAACTTCCAGCACCAAAATCATGAAAAAGGTACCTTCTTCCTCAAAAAGCACTTGGTTGATGATGATGTTATGTGTATCGATCTCAAATTTAGTGAGTTCTTGCACAAGTCTCTCTGTCTCGTATAAGGAGAGGAATTCAGGAATGCACACACATACAAAAGTGGTCAAATCCTGCATTAGAGAGTATAATTTTTCAGTTTTGAATCTTTGATGGTATTGCTGTTTGATAAATTCTATTTCTTTAACTTGGTAATGAATATAATAAGAATATACAAGTAGCTTTACTCACACTTTCATTACCAGATTTCTTTTAGCAGTTATTTAATAAAAAACATTATTTGACCACAAAGATTAATCACTTCAAATTGCACATCCAAACACCCTCTTACTCATTTGCCATGTTCATCATATGATTATTCTTGTGTTCTTGTCATACTAAACAGAATTTTGCAACTTCTTCAATTCAGCATATTTTCATGTTAAACGTTATTATTGGTCCATGTTCATTGTGACAGGATTTGTCCTGATATTTGTTACTACTAAAGGGTATCTTAGACATTTCACCAATAGATGCATACCGGATCTTTAAACTGCCTATTCACTTGCTCGATAACGTCTTTCATGCCCTCCAACTTTCCAAGGATTGCATCCTCACCAAACTCTTCTCCGACACCAAACATACGAGTCATCTGCCATTAAATTTCACCAATTTGTTAATAACCCACAAAAGTAAAGGTTCGTTAACCCCAAAATTAGACCTACTCGGTGGATCCCATTTACTTGATCTCATAAAAAATGACACTTAGACGTACAAAAATGGGGAATTTTGAGATTCTACTCATTAACACACTTTTCTTCCATTATCTGTTAGACAAAACAATTGATACAAGAACTACTGAAGAAGAAGAAAGTGCAGTAGGCACAGGCTTTGCTTTATTGATTATTCAAACAATTGAGAAGAAAGGAACACATCTTTAGACTAATACTAGCTCCATATATAGGAGAACAAAACTCTAAGAAATAAGGAAAACATAATCATGCAGTAAATAGAAAATAAGGACCCAAAAATAACTTATTTGACTTCCCTTATATTTTGACCTGTAATCAGTGTGATTGATTCTCAATCACCGGAACTAATTAACATTATCTATTTTGTGAATGTAATATATATTACTTTACAAGACCCCGCCCCGTCTTCATTTCTATCTACCTCAGCTATATGGGACCCACAATCACATCTTCCCTAATTCTCTAATCACATAAATGGGACCTGAAATCACATCTTCGTTTCTTATCGCACCATACACATGGGATCCAACAAAATTGTTAAAATTGTGAAAACAAAATTGGAACTGTTATTTTCTTAAATAATAAAATGGAGTATGAAATAAAAATACCTGTCCCAACAAGCCACCAAATTTACTCTTTAGGCTCATCATTTTGGCAAGACCTTTCTCTAATGTTGAAGGGAATTGTAGCAACCGAAGTGTATGACCGGTGGGAGCAGTATCAAAAACTATCACCGAATAATCCATAGTTTGCACTAACCTAAAGCAATTTATTATGGTCATGAAAACATTACGCTCGGAACATACATTGAACTCCAACAATAATTCAAAGATATGTGTTACTCAGAATATGACATCGATGATGAAGGTGATTTTAGTCAAGATGATAACTTTATAGTGTCTTTATTGAAGGGTATTTCAGTCATTTTACTAATAGATGAATACAATGAAAATATGCACTCACTTTAGCATCTCAGCAAAGCTCATAGCCTCATCTATTCCAGGAATTGAATTTGCTAAATCTGATAGGAAACCGTCCATTCCATCTGAACTACCAGTGTCTTCGTTCTCCACAGTGGGGTCAACTTCCTGCAAAATGGAACTGAATTTAATTAATAGTCAAACCTCATTCTACAACTAACCAATAAGAATTGTAACAACCACAGCCAAATTATAAATTTAAAAAAATCATCAACAACACAAGAGATATTTGTGAATAGTTACGATTTATAAGCTTTGAGGACACAAATTATCTTAACAGGAGTTTGAACATTTACCAATAGAATTGAAATAAACTCCAAATCAATTAAGATACATGAAACTCATGTCTCATTAGCAAGAACTTGTCAATAACTAAAGATGAAACCCTTGCTGAATATAAGCAGTCAAAAGCCATGATTTACAACAATTGATGAACAAATACAACCAACAATCAATTATTGTCTTAGTTACCATAAACAATAGGATTTTACCCTTTTGTTTCCAAACTATAGTAAGGTCTAAGGGAACGTTTGAAGGTGCATAAACCTTAAGAACTAAAACCAATCGAGAAACATAACTATAGCATACAATATTGTGAGTCTTTAACAAATGCAAGATTGTTCAATAAACAAACAGAGCTAACAAGCTACATTTGCATCAATTATTGTACACCAGCTCAAATCATTAACAATTTAATGGAAATTGCCCAAACAAGTTCCTATAAATTCATACCCAACCAAGTTCACCTAACCCTATATAGGATCAGTTCAAATAAACCCCTAATACTAAAAATTCCATCAACACAACCCAATTCAAGAAACTCAATGAACATACAGCATTAGAGAAAAACTATAACTGCATCATTCCTGTAAACAACCATGATCACACCTATCACAATTCGATTTATTCATCCAATCAAAAAGCCCTAAAAGTCTCAAAAAACAATCTTGCACAAGTAAATCCACATAAACCCTAAATCTCAAATACCCAGATGATCAAGAAACATAAAACTAACAAAAAAAACTTCAACTTTCTCCCAAGATTCAAGAATCAAGAACTGATCATAAAAGAAATCAAGTATGAAAAGACTAACCATAGCATACAAATTGGTGAACCCATTAACAAGAGTCGGCGATTTTGTGAATCTTTGTTGAAAAGCATCGCTGAGATTGTGAGCTGGATCGGTTGAGATGATAAGAACAGAGGATCTAACAGAAGCCAAAAGAATTGAAAGAATCGAGCTACAAGTAGTCTTGCCAACACCCCCTTTACCACCAACAAATACCCACTTCAAACTCTCTTGTTCGAGCACATTCTGAATCGTTCCTTCTGGTATATCTTCTTGTCCAGCCATCTCAATCTCTGCGGCTTTAATCCTCTGGTTTTATGAGTTTGAGTGATCTAACACAAACCCCTAAAGGGATGGTGATTTTGGGGCGTTTGGTGATGGAGTTTCGATGATATATATGTGATTAGTTTAGTTTGAGAATAGATCTGGTCGGTGGTATTTTTGTTTTCTAAATTCTTGATTTTGTGACTTCAAAGGGGGTGTTTGGATAGAATTCTTTCTTTTTTTATAAACATCAATGAATAATCTTAGCTAAGGGTGATGATTGGGTAAGTTAATCTGGTTTTGGGTTAATCGGTTCGGATTGTTCGAGTTTTTTAAAGTTCAAAGTCTACCCGAAACCTGACCCGAATAAAGTTCGGTTTAATCGGTTTCGAGTTGTTCGGGTCGGGTTTCAGGTATTAAACAATAGATTCTATTTAGTATGTTTTAGTGATTTTTCATTTGAAA